>CAUYQV010085424.1:0-23274 GCA_963574575.1 Galagoides demidoff
GTTGTGGTGGGCGCCTGTGGTCCCAGCTACTTGGGAGGCAGAGGCAGGAGACTCGCTTGAGCCCAGGAGTTGGAGGTTGCTATGAGCTGTGATGCCATGGCACTCTACCCAGGGGGATAGCTTGAGGCTCCGTCTTAAAAAAAAAAAGCTGTGTTTGGATGAATCATAATTTTGATAATGTTTTTAGTTCTATAATCCTGCTCTAAATAGTGTGTATGGTTGCAAGTTTAAGTCCTCGATTCTAGGAAATCCTTGATTTTAGGAAATCCCTAAAACCCATTCCATTTAAAGATTAAGTGGTAAAAACAGAAAGTAAATCCATTAAGTATGGCTCATGTTCCCTGCTCTCTTGGTTGTTTTTGGAAATGGACACAAATAATTTCTTTAATAGGCCATGCTTCTTCATGTCAGGGGAGAAGGGGAACACCTACAGAAAGATTCACACCTGGTCACACAACCATTTCTTCATGGAAGAAAAAAGGTAAGAGAAACAGCCCTGCTGCCCAGCTATGTGAGGGGCTCCTCTTAGTTGTTCAGTCCACAACCTAGGCAGCCTTCCTGGGAAACACTAGGAAGAAAGTTCATAAGTGCCTGTGGTCAGCATTATTTCTAATATAGAGATTCTTCACTTTATAGTTGAGGAGACTGATATCTAGAAAAAAAAAACTGAATAATTTGCTCAATAAACATGCAGAGAGTAGAAAATAGCCCAGGTCTTCTAATTCTTGTCCAGCATTATTTTAAGGGCTAAACGTTCAGAGAAATACAAATTTAATGAAGTATCATATACACACCTATGAGTGAAACGTGTACTAGGGATTAGCATTGGCTACTTTTAAAGAGGGGGCATATTTTTCAACTGTCCTTTTGCTGTGTCATAATTTTGTATTCCTGTGCCTTGATGATATGCCACAGATTAGAGTATCCTCTTAACCCCAGGATTTAACACTCATCTAAATCACAGGAATATGAAAGATTAACAAAACATAGAGCAGAAGAAAGGAAGATAGAAGGAATCCCAGTTTAATTTGCTCCATCAAATGAACTTTCTGAAAGCATTTATGATAGGGGAATTTGGATGATCAGAACATCATATATTTACATATTACATATATATTTTATATATTTACATTCATATATTTATGTGATATATAAATCATATATATCATGAATAAAGAATAATCATAAACGTAGTGAAAATATCTATTAATAATTGAAAGCCAACACAGATTGAATGCTTATTTATTTCTTGTCATGAAGGTGAGTGCTTGGTATGAATTATTTTGTTTAGTTCCTTCATGAAACCTGCAAGATATAGACCATTACTCCTCTTAGATAAAGGAAAAACTAAAGCAAAAATTGCACATGGGGCAACAGGGGTCATTTCAGTTTGACCTCATTATTGAGTATCTACTAGAATACATCCCAACTTCATGGTCACCGTTGTGTGAGACAAAGATAAATGGGACAAATCCCTGTTCCAGTTACTTGCCCTCTAGACAGTTAGAAACTATGCTCATAATTACAAGACCATGGATATAATTAATTCACATTCTCACAACCTCCCATTATTGTAGAAAATGAATGATCTGAATATAAAAATATAATGACTTGTAGCAAAGCCTGATAGCAGTTAGAGGAATAACTAAAATGAATGAACCCATTAAAGACAAGCTTTAGAGAAAATTCCACTGGTGTGTTACATAAAAGTATGCTAATAATTCCCTTTTACTCCACATTCAAAAAAAAAAAAAAAAGGAAGAAAAACAGTAAAATTAAGATGTTATTTTTTAAAGTCATCTCCCATTCCATTAAAGAAGAGTTACGGAACAATGTAAAGCAGACCCAAAGAGGAATTTTTTAAAATTTTATATTTAGACAAAACACTTTAGTCACCAGGTTGCAAAATCACGTATTCTCTAAAAGTGGGTGATTTTGAGAAGCTGACAGCTGATGACTACTGAGAAATCCTATTTCACTGACTTGACACCCTGTGTCTCAAAGAGGAGTGAGGAGGAGAATGATTCCAGGTTGAACTCCATATTTCATTTGAACGTTTAACAGCCGCTCAGCTTCCAGCTTAGAGTTGCATAAATCTGATGAATATTTCTGGGTTCTTAAACATCTAGGGAGATCTTGGCATCATAGGTTCAGGGAACTTACCACTTTTTGACCATAAGATAAGAGCCTGTCCAGTGTGAATCCATCATCAACAGCCCCAACAATCTTGTTCCATTACCTCATTACTTTTGATATTTACTGGGGGGTGAGACAGCTTTAACGATGTTTAAACCTGAGTAATCTTAAGCCTGTTTTACTATTTTGGGAAAAAAGCAAAGCAGGTTAGCAAAAACAAAAAATAATGGAGAGCACTGAGATAGTATTGTGATAGATCAGTGAATAGCAGGATATATTTTTCTTCTTTAACAGAGAAAAATTTGGCTGACTCACTAATTGCTCCAGTTAATAGCAGATAGCAAGCATGGGAGTTACTGTTTTAGATGAGTGGTTTTCAAAGTGTGGTTCCTGAACCAGCAATACCCGCATCACCTGGGAATTTGTGAGAAATTACAGGGTCCCACCCCAGACCTTCAGTATCAGAAATTCTGAGGATCAAGTTTATAGTCTGTGTTTCAGCAAGCTTTGCAGGCGATTTAGATGCATGCTAATGGTCAGGAACCTCTGTTTAGACATTACATTTCAGAGCTCAGCGCACCAAATTCACATGATCTCAAAGAGAAGGAAAGATAACCAAATTATTTTGTAAAAGACAAGTAAGTAGTTATGGCAGTGGCTGTCTGGAACTTTAGGCCATACGTAAAAGCACTCAACACTCAAATTTTGTAAATCGCTATGCTGGTCAATCAAATCACAATTAATGGGCTGAATTTGGCCCACGGAACCCTTAGGTTGCAATTCTAGTGTTAAAGGCACACATCTTTAGCAACACAGTTTTATAAAAGATTCATAATTTTTAGGCAGTTTTACTACAATTTACAGGAAAAGAAAAAGAAACTACTGTATTTGTAGCTTACTATACCGGAATCCACATGGAAGCTTATCCCATCCCTGAAAACTTTTAAAGATGTTGATGCCCAACTGATATTTAAACTGGTTGCATGGTCTAATGATTACCAAGAAATGGAGAAAACTGTGACCCTGAGACATCACTAGCCACGGCATAGGATGTGATTTGTTTATGCAGGGCAGGTTACCTGCATTTGGGGTTAATGGAAAATGAGATGTCATGTAAAGTGGTTCTTTTCAGGTACAGAGCCAAGCTGCACACCTAGGAAGCCAGGCCTGGGTTCAGTGATCTCACCTTTATCTTCTGTGTATCCTAGTCAGCTATCCTACCTAAAAATGGACAGGTAAAATCCAGTGAAACAATTTTATACTATGAGGTGTATAAAACAGTTGGTTGAAGCTTGAACGAAGATTACAAAACTGATCATGAATATTACACGTGCAAAGTACAGTTTAACACTTCCAATAAGACTTCGCTGTTATATTTCTATGTTAACTACCTTAGGGCAGAAACTATCCTATTCTAACCATTTCTCTGATGTGATTCATACTGACTTATACAGTATTATGCTGAGCAGAACACTTCATAACCAAATTTTCCCAGTGAATTAAAATTTCTGGAAGCTGATACAAACTTTTTCATGCCATGCGGATGCCACAGATATCACTGATGAAGGGTCAATGCATCTTCTAGATTCCTTAACTTACTTGCAAACTATAGTTTGAGGGAAGAAAAAGTGTAAGGGAACATTTCCATGTAGGAAAATAAGTATTTGCCTACTTAAAGAGATTTAGAGAAACGTTCTTTACAGACTCCCTGTCATTTCCACGTGAGAGGCAGATTTTCATGTTGCCTGAAATTTCATTCATGATTGAAACACTAATTTGAAACCGGCAGTGCACTGTTGAACAAATACACCTGACTTCATAGTGGCAGGTCACAGGATTATTTTAGAATTGTGCAAACCTCTGATTTCACAATAGCATCTCACTGCCCTTAGAACAAAATCCAAACATCTTAAAATGGCTTAAAGCAATTTTTATAAGTAGGATCCTCCCTGACTTTCCATCCCATCTCATATCATTTTACCACTTATACACCCTTCTCTAGGTACATTTCCTGGAACAGGTCAAGCTTTGTTCACCCCTGACTTTTTGTACAACGGGCTTTTATAACCTTCAAATCTAAGCAGATAAACATCTCAGGCAGGCCTTCCCTGACATTCCTAACTAATCCCCTGCCTCCATCACCCACCACCCCACCCCAAATGCCCAACCCAGCAAAGCTCCCTCCTTCTCTGCAATCATTGCCATTGGGGACAAACTTTTAATTTTATTTCGTTGTTTCCTTATCAAGAATATAAACTCCCAGGGCCAGGCATGGTGGCTCATGCCTGTAATCTCAGCACTTGGGAGACTGAGGCGGGCAGATTGCCTGAGCTCACAGGTTCAAGACCAGCCTGAGCAAGAGCAAGACCTTGTCTCTAAAACAGAGCCAAGCATTGTGGCAGATGCCTGTAGTCCCAGCGACTTAGGAGGCTGAGGCTAGAGAATTGCTTAAGCCCAAGAGTTTGAGATTACTGTGAGCTATGGTGCCACAGCACTCTATCAAGGGTGACAAAGTAAAACTCTGTCTCAAAAAAAAAAAAAAAGAACATATAAACTCCTTTGAGGCAGGACCAACTGGCTCATATATTCCCATATCCTTAAGAGTATCTTACACAGAATTGATACTGCATTCTATTAAGTGCCCCATGAATGTTGAATGAAATATCAAGAAAGTATATATGAGTGGTTCTTTGGAAGGGTGGTTAAAGAAGGGTAATAAGTGAAAGGAAATCATAAAAAGAAACCCTAAGATTAAAAAGACTGATACATCCTGAGAGCTCAGGGAGAACTTTCTATAAAAAGGATGGGGCAGCAGAGGAAGAGCTGAGAAGCTGAGACCTGGAGACAGAAGGAACGTCAGAGAGGACAACTGTGAGGAACCCAAAATGTTTGACCTTCCTCAAGATGTTTTCACGAGCAATGTTCTCCTGGCAGTGTTGACGAGAAAGCATTTTCAAAATACTTTCTTATTCTAAGAATGCTAGCAATTTACTTTAGCTTGTCTTTCTTTCTTTTTTTTTTTAAGTTTTGCCATTCTTCTTTCCTTCTTTTTTTTTTTTTGTTATTAAATCATAGCTGTGTACATTAATGCAATCATGGGTACAATGTGCTGGTTTTATACACAATTTGAAATATTTTCATCAAACTGGTTAACATAGCCTTGATGTCATTTTCTTAGCTATTGTGTTAAGACATTTATATTCTACATTTAATAAGTTTCACGTGTACCCTTGTAAGATGCACCATAGGTGTGGTCCCACCAATTACCCACCCTCCACCCATCCTCCTCCTTCCCTCCCTCTCCCCTTTCCCCATATTCTTGGACTATAATTGGGTTATAGCTTTCATATGAAAGCTATAAATTGGCTTCATAGTAGGACTGAGTACATTGGATACTTTTTCTTGTTTATTTATTTAAATTGCCAAAGAAGAGCTATCTCTACGCTCTGTGCACAACATGATGGGAAACTTATATATACGGTGCAATAGCTAAATCAAGCTACCATATGTGTTAAAAGTCTACTCTACTGATGATGTCCAGTACAATATGCTCTTTCTCCCTATAGTTGGTTTGTAGCACAATAGATCTCTTGAACTTACAACTCCCATCTGAGTGAGATTTTGACCAAGATATTGTGGTGATTTACTTTCTCAGAAACGTGTGTAAATCAAGCAACTCTATTTTGAAAACAGCAAAGTCAAAAATCTAAAGCCTTAGCTGAGGCTAGGACATTGACAACAAAATCAAGTTTTTATCAAGGCTCACAGACTAGAAAGCATTGGTGGTTGTTTCCCAGAAGACAATATTTTCTCAGGGTTAAATTTCAAATGCAGAAGCCATTCTTTATCCACCTCCTTTATACTCAATTAAGACTTTTTTTAAAAGCACTTTTGAGAAGTTTTCCTTGTTTAGTCACAACTTGGAAGAATTTATTTTTAGTTTTACCCTAAATCAAACAGTGTTGAACCATAAGCGTTTTTTTTTTAAGTGGGAGGGGGAAGGGAGTAATAATTTTCCCTATTTTAAGAAACTTGAACTCTATTTGCACTCAGAAAAACAAAACCCCCAATAACCTGAACATGTAAAATTCAAAACTTGGCAGTGCGAGGGTCTGATGAAGGAAAAAAACAACCGAAGCCAAATCTGACAAAAAACTGTCTCATAATTTAAAAGTCACCCAGACTTAACTACAGCAGGTCTTAACCTGAGAGGGAACATAACTTCTTCCATTTCAAAAAAAGTTGCCTCCATTTACAACGGTGACTGGCAATGCATCTTGAAGGCTGGTGTAGCTTGCTGTATTATGAATATACAAATCACCGCACCAGGGCTAGGCTACCCGGCGGCACTCATGCCAAAACACACTTTCTACTTACCTTCTCCATCATCCTTTCCATGGGCCAAAAGTGACAATCAAAATATAATTTCCATGTTGACTGTGAATTCCCAAATCTAACTTCACCTATCAAAATTCTTAAAATTATCACTGCATTGGCCACCGCACTGGCATTTGGAAAAACCAGCTCAAAACATCATGTACTTTATTATTGCACAACTGGGGCTTTCTCCAGAAGTCAGCAACTGATTGCTCACTCTGTCTTGTTTTCAACGTTGACTTATAAAGTAACACTATGCAGATGCTTCTGAGTATAGCAAAAGAGTGAAGGTGGTCTATAGTCACATATCCCGAGTGCTGCTTTCTCGGCGGCTGAACATTTAATAAGGTACTTCAGTTTGTTGAGCTGAATGGAACACTTGTTTCAAAGTAGAATCAGTGAGAGAAAATGTCCTCCTTGGTTGATTGCAGATTGACTGGTGAATCTTTATAAACTTATACACAGGCCATTATGATGAAAAAAATGATTAAGACCTCGGACTTTAGTGTTGAAGAGATATTTGAATCCTGCCTTTACCATTTTTTTTAACATAATTTTTGTCGGGTTACTCTAGTAGCCTCCATTTTTTCATCTCAAATTTGGAATGATACAAATTCCCTTATCATGAGATTCTGAAAGGTAATAACAGTGGTGGTATTGTAACAGGAAACACTCAGCATCAGTTCTGATACCCCACAGAGTACAGATTCTCATTGACTTCACGATGGGGTTATATCCCGATAAACTCATCATTCCGTCAAAAATACTGTTAAGTAGAAAATGCATTGAATATACTTAAGGTACAAACATCCTAGTTGAACCTAGCGTAATGTTCTCAGAAAAGTTACATGTACCTACAATTTGGCCCATTTTATAATAAAATAAATACTGTAAATAAAAAGAATAAATAAATAGCCTATTTTATAACAAAATGTTGACTATCTCATGTAGGTCATCGAGTTCCATACTAAAAGTGAGGAACAGAACGGTCATGTGAACGAGTCCTCACCATGGACATACGCTGCTGAAAGCCTCTGGATCTGAAGAGTGTTTGAAGTATTGGACTGGAATGAATTGATGGATGATGGAGATGCAGGGTGGCAGGGTCATCCATTTCTCTTTCTTCAGATAAGGCTCCAGGAGAGCTGGGAGAAGGTGTTGGCTCATCAAGACCTTATGGTCTTGTGTTCTTTGGGCGATACCAAGTATGAAGTATTAGTTTTTCACCCTTATGATTGCGTGGCTGGCTGGAGGCTGCAGCCTTATGAAAGAGCATAATGCCACACATCACTAGTCGAAGAAAAGACAGAAATGTAACGTTTGACGTATGATCTCTACTGAACGCATGTTGCTTTTGTACCATCTTAAAGTTGAAAATCTATAACTGGTGAACCATCAGTCACAGTGCACTAATGGTTGCAGCAGTAAAAATGATGGGGGTAGTGCTGGTGGTAGCAGGAGCAGTGGTAGTAATAGAAAAGCATTTCACATTGCTAATAGGAATAGATAACATAAGTACAAAATAATCTAAATTTCCTTCAGGCATGCACTATATCACAAAGGTCTCCTTGAGGGATGTGCTATTTGATTGCAGCAAATTATACTTTAAAAGGTATTTGGGGTGTTTTGTTGTATTCTGGTCTGTCACCCATATCTTGCTTGGGAGTGTTGCTAATCTAGTATTTCATAAGGAAGAATTTGCTGTGATATTTTGTGAACAAAACAGTTTCTAAAAAAAAAAAAATGGACAAGAGTTTGGTAAAAGATGTATCATTTCCCATTAGAATAGTAAGGATGAATGAAACATACTCCCTGCTATGAAGAAATATTCAATCCCAGATACAAATGCAGTCTAGCAAGGAGGAGGGGAGAGGAGAGAGTTAGAAGGGGGAAGAGGGAGGGCAATTGGCGGGATCTCACCTAATGTGCACAACGTGAGGGTGTTCAGCACGCCTCCTGGGTGAAGGGCTCAACTACAACTTGAAGTTCACCTTATAATTGAAAACAATGTAGCGTAAACATCTTTACTGTCATATAAATTTTGATGAAATAAAAAATAGGGGTGCATAAAATAAACATTTACCTATCCCTTTAAGAAAAAAAAATTCAATCCTCTTAGTATTAGGGTGATAAGGAAGAGAAGTACAGGAGCAAAGGGGAGGCAGGTTGCTTGCAGACCGAGAGGGGATTTGGGTTCTCAAACTTGGACTGGAGTTCTTTGGGTGTGATGCAAATGCATGATGTGTCATGTCTGTATCACCTCCATGAGACTTGAGGTACAAAACCCCTGATATTATGGTGCTTGCTGTGTCATGAGTAATAAAGTCCTTTGTCACACTCCCAATCCTGATTCTATTAATATATTCCTAGACGCTAAACACTGCCCCACAAATCACCCTATGTTTTAGACATTTTTAAGTACTGTACTAACTCTAGTATTAGCATCTGAATGAATCAGGATAAGCTAAATTATGCCTCAGTAGTGAAACACTACACAGTCTAAATGACTCAATATTTTAAGGCTTTGTTTCTTATTTATAGAAAGTTTACTTGTGGGTCACAGCAACTACCCAGGACAAACTTTCTCCACTTAGTGTCCCAGAAATCAAGGCTGATTCAGTCTTATGGGACCTCCATTGTAACAAAATCCTCCTCCACAATTCCCAGGAGATTGCTAGAGTGTCAGACAAGCGATTGAATGGCTATTGTTGCAACTGACCCACATAGATTCAGTTCAATTTAACTCAAAGGAGGCAGTGAAGTAAGGCCCTCAAATGCATAATTCATGAGAGGAGAGCTGAAAATAGAGAGGTACTGGTGTCTCCATCACTCGGTTCTGCCTAAACCTACAAATCAGTGAGTGGAGACCTAGATTTGAGGTAGTGGGACTTTTGGTGATGGTGAGGTTGGTGTCACATGACTGGTCTTGTTCCTGAAGTTCTGATTAGTGAAAGGGTCAGACCTAGTTATTCTCTTAGCTGATTGTTTTGTTTTTTCTTTTAGTTTTTATAAAAGCCAGGGTTTATTCCCCTTCCTCCTATAACCCTAGATGGGCTGATAGTTGAGTGCCAGCTGACTGCTTAATAGTATTTTTTACTTATTATTTTGGCATTAGAAGCTTGGTACATATTTCATAAGACATCAGAAACTTACTAATCATAAGGAATTTGACATGATATAACTTATTCATAAATAAAACACTTAGATTATTTAAAATTTAACCAACCTTGAGAAATCATTGCCCAGACCAAAACTATTACTTGTTTTATACCTTATAAGATTATATCTGATATAAACAAAAGGGAATTCCAAAAATTTTTCATTTAGTAGAATATAGTGTAAGTTTCCAGTTACACTGTTTTCTTTACTTCATTCTACTTGTATAATCTCAAGCAATTTTTACTACAGTGATAAATAATTCAAGTGTACTTTATAGATATAATTTTACACCAAAGCTTAAATTTTTTCCACTTGTATTTGCTGAAAGTATAAATCTATAAAATAGCATTGCACATGGTAAAGCAAATGATTATGCTTAATCAGAGAACAAAAAATTTCTATGATGCCAAACACTAATTTAACTGCAATAAATATTATATTTGTGTTTTGAACTTGAAATCAACATTCTCTAGAACAGAAACGGATGACAGGTATTTCAATTTTATGTTGCCTTGGTATGATTCCAATAAGGAAACCAGGAGTTATGGAGGGAATTAATTAGAATGTAAAGAGAGACAGTCATTGACAGTCTGACATCACCAGCACGTGGTAGCCTGGGCAGTAGCTAGAGGAATCTGTCAGATGCATTAACATCTCTTTCTTCCCAAGAAATAAGAAAATACAAACAAAGACATTACCACCTCCAGTTGCCAGTGTTTTTATTTCCCAAGATATCTTTTTTTTTTTTGAGACGGAGACTCAAGCTATCCCCCTGGGTAGAGGGCCATGGCATCACAGCTCATAGCAACCTCCAACTCCCTAGGCTCAAGCGAGTCTCCTGCCTCCGCCTCCCAAGTAGCTGGGACAACAGGCGCCTGCCACAATGCCTGGCCATTTTTTGGTTGCAGCCATCATTGTTGTTTGGCGGGCCCGGGATGGGGATTCGAACCCACCACCTTAGGTGTACGTGGCTGGCGCCTTAGCTGATTGAGCCACAGTCATCGGACTCTCTTTAATGATTGGTGCTTTTCACTGTCAGTCTTTCTGAAACCATGTTTATCTAGTCTGACTCAGAAACTCCATGTCCATGGTAGTCTTGAAGGAAACTTAAGAGAAATGCAAATGTCCTTCTGACATTGCCAGGTAAGTCACTTGGCCAGCAGTCACAAATCTAGTGCACTGACTACAACTGTCCTGTCCTACCTGCGGTTTCCAGCTTTAGTAAATGATCTATCTGTTCAGCTTCCATTCTTAAAAAACCAAGATTTGGGTGATATTGCTCATCACTGTAAATAATCAGGGTAAATAGGGCACAGTGCAAAGATGTCCCTGAAAGTCACTGTGCCATACTGCTGGTAGCAACCAATGATGGCAATTGCCTAGTAAAGCCATGGTGATGATGGGCTCATCGTCAACCGAGTAGATACATTTCTAAGGTAAACTGGGCCCTCATAATTGAGTAATCCAGGGAGTTCTGCTATAAATCAAGAGAATTTGGGGGATGGAGATACACCTTTCATTTTTTGCTTCTTTTGTCACATCTGTTAGAAAATGGAAGTATAGACCCTATCGTATGAATAGTATTGCATCGTTCATCTTTTGTTTTAGGTTTTAGTTTCAAATGATAATGTACATTGGACGAATTTGTGTTCTCAGATGTTGTATCAGAACAAGAAGGAGAACAGAGTATGGCCTTGAATTCAAAGGTTATCATGGGCCTGCTAGCCAAACCTAACATTGGCAAATCTTTATTCAGTTATATCTTTGATTATATAGTAGTATATTATTTTTTAAAAAGTAAATTTTCAAAACATGTTCATCTATAATCAACCATCATCAAAACAAAGTAAGATTTCTTATTCATTGTAGATTATTTCAATAATCCATTCCTTCTACCATTATGTTCGCTATTCAGAGATCAAAATGGGCTGCTCTCCCATGCATTTTTGGTCTTTTCTCAAATGTCACCTTACCACAAGTGAGCCCTTGCTGATCATCCACACAAGACGTATCCACATTGTCTCTTGAGCTCCCCCCTCACCTTTGCCTTGTTCCACTTTGTGATTTTTAGAACTGTGGGATGAAATATTTATTCCTATATTTATTTCTTTGCTCCCCATCTCTGGATTCATAGGAGAGAATGTTCATCATGAACTTGGTTTTGTTCACAGATTTATTTCCAAATTCAGGAGTCCAAAGATATTAAAAAATGGTTTACTGAAAAAATGAATTAAGAATGAATATATAATTTAAGCAAGACTTAAAGAAACAAAATTGTATGACACCTATGTGGAAGTATATCTGCTCAGCACTCTTTCTTTTCTGGATGTTACTTTTCTCCTCGGTGTTCAACCTAACAGGTCATATGCATGCATTGGTCTATGTGAGCATTGACATGCCTGGATCAGTTCCCCGTAACCGTGACCATAACCAATTTGTCTAGTGATCCTCACCTAGCCCAGGGTGGGCACTCCCCTTTTCTAGGATCTCATGCCTGGACACAGCTGATGGGTCAATGATGGATATTGGCATAAGCCAGAGTATTCAGGAACTATAACAAATAGAGATAGTGAGCTTCTCCTGGTGTGATTTAAGTTTAGACATTAAGTTTTCAGACACGTTGACTAAAGAAAGCTCCAGCCCCGTTGTCTGTGGAAAGCTGACCAGCTGCGAAAAAACACAATGAAGCCAAAGACCAGAAACTACAAAATGCAGGAAAATATTGAGCCAAAGTCTTGAATCCTGATTTCCTGAAGAGTACCTCAAGCAATAAAAATTGTTTTCAACAATTCAGTAAAGAAATAAATTAGCACTTAATTATTGAGCAGAAATACCAGTAATACATGGGAGAGTGGCCCATTTTGATCTCTGAATAAAGAACATTCTAGTAGAAGGAACAGATTATTAAAAAAAATAAATTACTTCATTTTTACTAATGTTTTCTGTATTTGTCCCTTTAGAAGTAAGAGAAATGTATCTATCTTAACATGGGTGTGATTTTTATATAATATTCCCATTACTTCTAATTTTAAGCCAAAAGAATTAGGTCTATTCTCAATGGGACTATCAAGGTAGTATATTTTATTGTTTTTGAAAAACAACTTCTAAAATGCCATCTGATGTAATCAACTGAATGCCAAGATAGGGAGGTTAGTTCCATTTCATAATGATAAACTATGCTTGGAATTTGTTTAATGATACCCTGATTTAATGACTAGGAGAAATAGATTAAAATGACTATTATTCTTATCAGGTTGACAAGACCAGAAAAATACAGGTAATTCCATAACTTATATCCCTGGAGGGTAAGATGATAACCCATTTATTTTTATTTTTTTATTTTTTGTCCGGGGCTGGGTTTGAACCCACTACATCTAGCACATGGGGCCAGCGCCCAACTCCTTTGAGCCACAGTCACTGTCCAATAACCCATTCTTTATTAAAAAATTTATAACCATAATGGTCAAAGAGTTGTTAAGAAAAAATCATCATTTCCTAACATAACAAGGGAAGATGCTCTATTACAAATTTTTTCTGCTCATAAACTAGCCAAGGCTGATTGTTGTTGTGTTAGATCAGCCAAGGCCACTGTCAACCTTGACTTCTAGTGATTTTTTTCTGTCTTATTTTCTTCCTCGGGTGTTAAATTAATACAAGATGAGTTAATTATCTTCGACCAATACATAAAATTACAATTGTTGTACTTAGTTACTCTTCCTACCCATGCTTGGTGATATGGGTTGAATTGTGTCAATCAAAATTTATATGTTGAAGTCCTAATGTTTGCAACCTCAGAATGTGACCATATTTGGGCATAGAAACCATATATGTGTTACAGAGTAAGAATGTGTATGTGTTACAGAGTTGGAATGAAGTCATGAAGGTGGACTCTAATCCAATCTGACTTGGATTCTTATCAGAAAAAGAAAATTAGGACACAAACACATACAGACCAACAATGACATGAGATGTAGGGAGAAGGCAGCCAATGACAGAGGAACAGAACAGATCCTTCCTCAGAGCCTCAAAATCCACCTTGATTTCCGACTTGTAGCTTCCATTACTGTTTTTGTTGCTTCCCTATTGTTTAAACCACCAAATCTGCATTATTTGCCATTGCAGCCCTAGCAGTTAACACACATAGATCTTTCCTAATTTTTCTAGTCTCATCATGAACCACCATAGCAGACCTCTTTCTTGAGCTTCACGTCCATAAAACTCCACCACTGAAAATTACTTGAGTGACCCCCTTTTCTCAGGACATGGCACAAACTCTTTTACATCACATGTCAAGATGTCCTTCAGCTGACTGCTGCCTGCCCTCTAGTCTTGCTGTGTCCTCTACTCTGTTCTCCTTGACTGGCATGCTCAGTAACAAGCTCCTGCAACTTACACAAATGTTCACTATTATGAGGGCTCTATGATTTTACACATGCTTATGTCTCTACTATGAATCACTTTTAGCCCCTCTCCCAATCCTCTCACTCCTTTGTCAGACAAAATTCAATAATCATTTGTTCTCAGCTTATAGAAATCCCTGTTGGAATGTCTTCCTGATGCCTTACCATTGACTTAATATATATGGTTTCCATCCCACAAAAGACTTGTCCATCTTGTAGTAGTGCTTACTGGCCCTTTAACCTCAAAAGACCATAGGACCCTTATAACTAGGGATGTGTTTTCTTTAATATCTCTGTAACTATGTAACATAATACATGCTCAAATGTTAAAGCATGGACACCTTTCTAAACCCCTAACAGAATTTTCTAGGACTCACTACTCTGAATTCACTATAGTTTCAATATGATCATGTTTACATATTTTATTGTGAGTTGAAACTTTGTAAAATATGCCACTCTTGGTCACATATTATTTAGTTTATATGCCTAACTCTTTATAATAGTCTTATAAATAAACAGTGTAGGACCTACCTTTTGATCTTGTTTGCACACTTCCAGTGTTGTTCTTGATATAATGTAGGTGTTTATGATATTCATTAATAAGGGGAAACAAATAATTCCCATAAAGAAAAGTAAATTTGTGTATTGAGAGAATGCCTGGGATCTCCTAAAGTGAAGTCTCCTCACTGGAGTAAAACTTTAAAACACACATCAAAGGGATCAAACTAATGTGCAGATAATTCCCTACCAAAGCAAACTTTATATTCTTTAAAGAAATACAACAAAATCCAGACACTCAACAATTTAATGTCACGATACCCAACATTTAATCAAGAAGCACTAAACATTCCAAGAAGGAGGGGTACTTTACCTATCACAAAACCAAAAATCAGTTGACTCAATTGATGCAAACAGGTATAAAAATTCTTACAATACCACATTTTCTAGTTTCTGTATTTGATATTTTGACAACTTGAGAGCTTGCCGACTCTGAAGGGACTATACCTTCTGAAATTAGCCAATCACTAAAGACAGTAAAAGATTCCCTTATAAGCACATCTTTCATATAGAAATAAGCATTCCTTAGCCAGTAAGCAACTAACTCCTTCATCTGGCTTTAATTGGGCAGCTTACTCAGGGCCCTCATTCCTCTGCCTTCATCACCCTAAAGCCAAGTACCAGGCAACTAAGGATATCTCTATGGCCTGCAGCCTGATGAAATCATTCCAATCAACCAATTCTAAACCTGGTTATTCAGTCTCTCCTATTGGTTCCCATGGAAACTGCAGTAAAGGCTCTTGCCTACATTTTTCCCATGCTCCTTCTGCTTTAATATCAATCCTGGTGCCACCTACTCTTGGGATCTGTAAGCATGTATAGTAATCCATCTTTTCAATTGAAATTGTCCCCTGATCTGTTGCTCTCAGTGTATCTGAGTAATAACAAAAGCTACCTATCAAAACAACATCTGAGATCATGTACTTAGTATTAAGCATGTCAAAGCAGCTTTCATAACTATAGTTAAATGCAATTTAAATGGTTGTTTAAATTGATAAATTTAATAGTCTCATAACTTCTGAAATAATAATGAGGCCTAATATCGGTGTAAGGGATATCCCTGAAGGGATCAGGAGCCAAAAAATGTTTTAAAATTATTAACCACAATTTTTTTTTTAATTTGATGAAAACTATCAAACCACATTTCTAAGAAACTCAGCAAACACCAAGCAGGATAAACAAACACGCATGTGCATAGAAAAAAAGAAACAAGATATGAGTATGCAAATCTGATGGCATTTCTCTATGTCCGTGTATGTTTATCCTGCACACAGAAAAAATAAATAAATAAGAAAGAGAATAAGGAAGGAAGGGAACAACCAAGACTTATCAAACCAAGGCTTATCAAATTACTAAAAACAATCATGAAATAAATTATAAACAGCCAGAGAGAAAAAAAAGACACATTAACTTCAGATGAACAAATATGAAAATAACTTTATACTTTTCAAAAGATTCTGCAGAAGAATATGAATAATGTCTTTAGTGTTCAGAAAGTAACAAACTGTCAGTTTAGAATTTTATATCCAGTCTTCCTTGTAAACAGAAGTTATAGCCCCTGAGGCCCTATTACAGTTCCCATGTGTGGCTTTTTATTAGAGGGTGGTTTTAGGTCTATCTAACATCTTTCTATCTATGATAAAATTGTTTCACGTTTAGGGAAGAAGGAAATTCTGTCACTTGCAATAACATGAATGAACATGGATTTCATTATGCTAAGTAAAATAAATCAGGTACGGAAAGACAAATGTGGTATAATCTTAACATATATGGAATCTAAAAAAGTCAAACTCATGCAAGCAGAGAATAGAATGGTGGTTTTCAGGGGTGAGAGGTGGGGAAATTGGGAGATGTCGGTTAAAGAAATAAAGTTTCAGTTGAACAGGATGAATAAACTCTGGAGATCTAATGTACAGCATGGTTATTGTTAATAATACTGTTTATACACTTTAAATTTGCTAAGTTAGTAGGTTTTAAATGTTTCCATTCTTCAAAAAAATAACTATGTAAGGAGATGGATGTTTCCTTGAGTGTGATAATCATTTCACAATGTAGGACATATATTAAAATATTATACTGGATACCATAAATATGTGCAACTTTTACTTCTCAATAAAGCTGGAAGAAGAAAAACTTTATTTCCTAAAATAAGGAGAGAGTATTAGATTTAGAGCTGGATAACTTGGCAGAGTCTCTGCCTGCTACTGCAAACGAGTTGCATTAGTTTCCTCAGCTTTATACTCCTGTGAGTACAATCTCTCTTCACGTGGCTGTAAGAACTAATGCAAATAACGTTTGAAAGTGCTTTGCATAGTTTTATATTATTTTATATCCTGGAGAAGCATGGACATCTGAAAGATTACATTTTACTATGGTGGCCCCCAAGCTGGAGACTACATCTTGTGTGTAAAAGGATTTTGTCTCAGGCGTGTTTACTCAAGAGGCGTTGGCTTTACCCATCACTCCTGGATAGAACTGCAGTAGGAATATGAAAGTTAAGGAGAAAGGAAGTGTAATTATACTGTGTAGAGAAAGAAAGAGAAATGATATCAAACTTCACTTTGGGTTTCCAGCCTGTTAAAAGAAATGAACAATGCATTCTTTCTATTTTTAACCTGGTGCAAAAATAAAGTCTTAACAAAATTTTGAGGAAGAAATCTCAACTGGGCATTATTTGTAGTGAAATGCAGAAAGATGGGAGACTTCTCGACTTTTTCCAGTTCTGTTTTAGAGAGGGAAGAAGGAAAGACTAGAATGGTTATGTCAGTCTACGTAATTTTCATCAATAGTGAATAATTGATTAATTTCTGGACAGAAATGATGGTGAGAAATTGGAGCAAAGATACTGTTTTGTAATCATAAGGAGGTAAAAGGAAGGAATGATCCAAAATTAGCTGTCACCTTCAGGACGGCAGATTGTAAAATATTCAGATTAAAGCAATTTTATGGCATGAAATTCTGAAAGATGTTTCAAAAGAATAATTTTGTGAAAGAATATGATTCTGACACAATTACATGTATTGTCAACTCCAAATCAAGGAAAAGGAATATTTTTTAAAATGGTGTCTGTGCAATGAAATTATAGGCATAGAATAACATAGTAGTTAAAAGTTTAGGTGTTGGAGCCACACTGCCTCGCTTTGAATCCCACCTACAATGTTTACCCCCTGACTGCTAATCATCAAGTTTCTCAACCTCTATGTACCTCAGTTTTTCTATCTAAAAAGTCAAGGACATAATCCACATTTTAAGGTTTGGTGAGAATTAAAAGAACAAATACATGTAAATAATTTACCAAACTTGCTAGTTTGGAATGTAGCAAGAAAATTAATCCTAGGCATTATTTTACAGGAAATTCATGGAACTTAGATAACAAAGGATGGTACAAACTACATATTCAAAGGGGGAAATATGTCCCATTGAGCAGAGTCATGCAAAGAATATATATTTTTTCATTACAAGAATATAATGAGCACGCTCACTGTGTATAGTAATGTAACACTGATGGGTAAAAAGAAAAGCAATTTTTCTTGTGAATTATCCCAGAAAGATCTGCAGATAGAAAGGATAGGAATGACCATATCTACCTACACCCAAGATTAGCAAACAGTGGATAAGTCAACACCCAGGCTGCTTTAAACAAGCATAAGGAATAAATAGTAGATGATTTGATTAAGGTATTTTTGAAAATGTTCTGAAAGATTGAGGAAAAGTAAATGTCTTCCAGCATTTCAAAAGGAAGAGGTGAATTCCACAAACATCGGCCAATCACAGTAGTGGTGATAATAGTTAATAATAATTGTGTACTTGCTGTAGACTAGTGAAAATATCTACGAAAGGGGTCAGAGTTACCAGAAAGCATCAGAGCCTCCTAGAAAAAAGTCCTGAAGCTTCTCTTGCTTTTCCATGACTCTGCTCTCAAAGGAAATGTCAAAGCAAAGCCAGAAAGACAAGGGGGTGATGGACCTGGCAGCAGAAACATCTGCAAACTTGGGTAATTTTTTGTTCAAATTTGAACCTCAGACACAGTAAGCAGGAAAAAAAAAGGCAAAGGGAATAGACTTAAACTTTTGATTAATGAACACTGAACTTCAAAGACAATGAATATAGATGCCTAACTTACTCAAAATAATGATTCAGAAGAAGAAAAAACTGACCAAGTGAAATGCTTATTTTCATTCTTTGTAAGTTTATTTCCCTGAAATACATATTAGTTTGTTCATAAAAGGCAAGAAATAGTGTTCTAAAAATATAATTTACAAAATAACATTGAAACCACATGATGTTTGTTATAAAACAATAAGAATTATAGCTGTTTTCTACAACTGATTATGCAATCACACAATCCAGTCTTATGCTATTCTCCATCATGCTGTTCTGCAATATCCCATAAATCCTTGGGTATTACAATGCATGTGGGGTTTTTTTCTATGACTATTTTAAAATCATAGCTGATATTCTCAGTTAGACTGACAACAGAGAAAAAAATATACTCTAAAAATTTAATATGAGGAATCAGTATTTTAAAATTGAACACTCAATGTATTACAAAATGAAAATACTGCACCAGACAAAATTGCTTATGGAAGCTAACAGTTTTAGTAGACAGAAATGTACAAGGGCATCAATGTACTTATTTGATAAATCATTCTCATTATTATTACAATCAAAATCACCACTCAAATGGTAACTTGAAAACAGGCTTCCTCATCCACTTCCCTTACCCATGAAAGACAGAAGAGAAAAGTGGAAATTTCAAGTCTTCTGCAATCTTTTGTTTAATTTTTTTTTTTACCGTTTGGGATTTATTGAGGGTTAGAATTTAATTCTTTTTCTGTAACAAAGAATTGGGTTACACTGATTGCATTCGTTAAAGTCCCTCTTATAATTGTGTCCCACAACCAAGACGTTTGCCGTACACCATGACCCCTCTTCCCTCCCTTCCTCCCCTCTCCCTACTTGCTCATTCCCCTACCCCACCCCATTGTATTAGCTCATCTACTACCTTCATAGTACAATTGAGTACATTGGATTTTTGCTTCTCCATTCTTGTGATGCTTTACTAAGGAGAATGTGTTCAAACTCCATCCAGGTTAATAGAAAAGATGTAAAGTCTCCACATTTTTTAGGGGCTGGTATACATATACTACAGCTTGATATTCCATTCCTGGGGTGGTGGGCATTTAAGCTGTTTCCACTTTTTGGCAATTGTAAATTGAGCTGCGATAAACAGTCTAGTGCAAGTGTCCTTATGATAAATGAATTTTTTTTTCTTCTGGGTATGTTAAGCCTAAGCTAAAGTAGAAAAATACCAGTTAATTCCTGACAAATTCCTGGGCTGCAAACCCTCAACAAAATGGGGTAAGTCTGGTTCACTCCCAAGATAGAAGGGAAAGTACTCACTAACTTTTTGCTTGACTAACTTCTGGGTCTGGGAAATGAACTGATTAACCTTTAGGCAATATCAGGTGGAGAGAATACTGAGACAAAGATGTATGGGGGAAAGTACTGGAGCTATGGTGTATGGGAAAATATTAAAACAAAGATGTATGACTTATGGCTAACTAACTGCAAAAAAAAAAATTCTGCTTCAATACAATGCCTACTTGCTACCCCCACCTGAATGCACCTGGACAGCCTGTGTGCCAACCAGGATGCAAAACAAGTCTTAAAAACCCAACTCCACAGGAACTCAGGGCTGCTTTCAGAAACCCCATGCTGGGACACTGAGGCAGTCACTGGTCGGCTCTTTAATAAAAGGAATCTGCTGTAAATTTAGCTTATTTGACAGTATAGTATTTGTGGAACTCCTGGGCACAATAGGTAGATGCCTAGTAATGGGATTTCAGGAACAAATGGGAGGTCTGATTTGAGTTCTTTGAGGATTCTCCATACTTTCTTCCAAAAAGGTTGTATTAGTTTACAGTCCCACCAGCAGTGTAAAAGTGTTCCTTTCTCTCCACATCCACACCAGCATCTATAGCTTTGAGACTTTATGATGTGGGCAATTCTCACTGGGGTTACGTGATATCTCAGGGTAGCTCTGATTTTCATTTCTCTGATGATTAGGAACTATAAGCATTTTTTTATGTTTGTTAGCCCATTTGTCTGTCTTTACTGAAGGTTCTACTGATGTCTCTTGCCCAGTGAAATATGGGATTGTTGGGTCTTTTTATTTGGTTGATTGAGTGCTCTATAGATCCTAGTTATCAATTTTTTGTCTGATTCATAATAAGCAAATGTCTTTTCCCATTCTGAAGATAGTCTGTTTGCTTTGATTGTTGTTTCCTTAGCTATACAGAAGTTTTTCCATTTCATTAAATCCCATTTTTTTTTAACTAGATAACCGTATGTAAAAGATTGAAGTCTTCTGCAATCTGAAATAGTTATCCAGATGTTTGAGGACTTCTCAGGTGAAGACATTGTGTTTTCTAAAATCCGTTTCTATTAGTTTACTACCTTGTTTGAGAAGTAGGTTTACGGATAGCCAGTTACAAGAAAGACTTCAAAAATAGAGATATTCTATGCAAAGATCAAGAAAAACAATTTTATATTTTAGCTGTTGTTTTCAAAACCATTTAAACATTAAAATCTCAAAAGTCTAGAATTTTTAATTATTTGTGTGCCTGAATCCATCTCCTAGAAACTCTGCTTAAAGATTACTACAGGTGATTCTCCTGATCAGTAGCACTTGGGAAGCTGGAAATTCAGATTCTGAGGCACCACACTAGATGTACAAATCAGAAACTCTGGTAGTAGAGTTCAGCAATTTGTAGTTTAACAAGACTTCCAAGCGATTTTTATAAATGCTAAAATTTAAAGTCACTGTAGTTGATTATCCCATAGAGCCACAAAACTTAAAAAGATGAAATAAAAATAAAAACAAAGAAATATCAGGATAAGCCACTATTTCTCCTTTTGACTTGAGCTACCCATATCTTTTAAGTTCCCTTTTAGTACAGATGATTTATGTAAGTACCTGTGCTTTACTTTAGCAGCTCTGAGGGAATTTCTTGGGTAAAAAGAAATTCCCAATTAGCTAAAATTTATGTTTGAGGTTCTAATATTGGTAGATTGAAGTGATGATCAAGATAACTATAATTTGGGCGCTGGGCATGATGGCTCATACCTGTAATCCTAGTGCTCTGAGAGGCTCAAGCAGGAAGATCTCTTGATGAAGAGTCTTGGGGTCACCAGAGGTTTGGAGTCTTGGTGTAAGGAATGAAGAGGCTTTGCCCGAAGTCTGTGTCAGGGAACTGAGGAAGTCTGGGATGAGCCCTCCCTAGTAAACCTCAAGTCCGTATTTATTTTTTTATTTCCGAGGGCTACAAATGCTTTATTTCCTGTCAAAGGACACAGTCTAAGAGGTGATTTGTAAACATAGACATTTTCCAAGAATATTTCCAAACATGTTATATATACGCATCTGCTCCCAACATAGATGTAAGTTTTCAAAAATAGTCGCAGTGATAAACTCACATGTCCCCCACTATTATATCAAAGCTCCCCACAAACTCCAGTATCTCCCGGTCTTCATAAACTCCAGCATCCCCCAGTCCTCAGTGCTTCTCCTGGTTATTCCTCCTCTCAGCCACGTTTGAGCTGGAGTAGATGTTCCCACTCTAGGGACCGAGGTGTGTTTTATTCTGGCACCCCTCATTTATCCCACAGATAACAATACATGTGATGCTGCCGCCAGTACCCCCTTTCCAGCATTAACAGGCGTCAGAGTAGTAACTAGAGCAGTTATCACTGACTGATGCTAAATTTCCTCCACAGAAATGAATAAATGGTTCAAGAACTAAAATTTTAGGAAACCCATTTAACTTCCTCTTTACCTTTTCAACATGTTTGTTTTGATTCTAAACATTTCTTTCACAGAAGTTGACACGTTTTTTAATATAAATTATGCCTTTCGTTTTTATGCATTTTTGCATGTTCTCAGAACTGCTGAATTTGGTGCTGTCAGTAAGGTTGAACAGTTCACTGACCCTGTAGGGTAGGGATGATCAGGTTGGTCACAATACATCAGTCAGGGTCAGTGTAAAAATTTTGGTGAAAAATAAACTTGCAGTTCAGTAATTTGAAGCTCCAGGAGCTTTTGTGCTGTTCTTTGTCGCTAAATTAAGCCCTTGATTTTTCACATTAAGGAGGGAAGGAAAGCTAAGCATGTCACTGGAACTAAATCATTGCATTATTGCTGTGCATAAAAATACATGAGGGGCTCCTCTGGGACAGTCTTTGGTTCTGACAGAGTTGTTCTAAGGCCGGCTGCTGAGAAGGACTTGCTCTTTCCATCAACACCTGGGTTGTGTGTTATTGCTTTAAATTAAAAATGTGAGATTTAGTCTCCCACTTGTAAAGTTTGTACATCACTTTCTTTGCAGCAACTTTCTGCCCCATAATGCTGCTTCCACAGTTCTGCGTACCGTAGCCACTAGCCACCTGAATGTTAGTGCTTTCACAAGGAATGACACTGTTTTCAGCACGGGGCCACATGCACATGATAGAGTTTTCAATACTGAAGGGAAGTCCGCTCACAAAGTCAGTCACGGGTACACTCCTGTTGTCAACCTGCCCCTTGATCCAAGGGCTCTCATCTCCTGGCTCTATCGGATCAACCATAGCCACAGTGTTATTCTCC
>CAUYQV010085425.1:0-13736 GCA_963574575.1 Galagoides demidoff
TTTTTTTTTTTTTTGAGACGGAGCCTCAAGCTATCCCCCTGGGTAGAGTGCCGTGGCATCACAGCTCATAGCAACCTCCAACTCCTGGGCTCAAGCGAGTCTCCTGTCTCTGCCTCCCAAGTAG
Organism: Galagoides demidoff; assembly: GCA_963574575.1. Taxonomy (NCBI): domain Eukaryota; kingdom Metazoa; phylum Chordata; class Mammalia; order Primates; family Galagidae; genus Galagoides; species Galagoides demidoff. Next base: position 125 of record CAUYQV010085425.1, read on the forward strand.
CTGGGACCACAGGCACCTGCCATGACGCCCGGCCATTTTTTGGTTGCAGCCATCATTGTTGTTTGGCGGGCCCAGACTGGGGATTCGAACCTGCCACCTTAGGTGTACATGGCTGGCGCCTTAGCCGATTGAGCCACAGGCGCCGAGCCAGGGCTGGATATTTATTCAGATCTTTTTGAAGAGTCATGATCCAAATGAGACATCTGCTTCACCTGGCAGATTATCTAAGTTTTTTTTAGGACTTAGCTCCCCCTTGTGGTACTTTTTGAAATTGGATTTTTTTGCGGGGTTTGGGGGGGTGTGGGGGGAGAGGGTTCATTATAGGAATGAGTAAGTAAGCTTTCAGAAGTTCTAGCCCAAATTGCCCTTTAGAGCTAAGGAGAAAGTGTCCTTCTTAACAAAAGTAGTTTTTTCTAGGTTCAGTTCATTTCAGGACTTGTAGAGGGAGAGAGTTTATTGTTTTTGTTGTTGTTCTGTAAAATGCATGGGTTTGAGCCAGGATGATCTGGTTTTAAATCCCAAAGCCCTCATGTAGAAGTCTAGCATGTTACTAAACTAAACCTCAGTTTTCTCATCTGAAAAATGTAGACAATACCTACTTCAGTTGTCAGAATTAAATGACCTGATGATGTGAAGTCTGATGTAGCAGCTGGTGTTTTGTAGTGTCTGGCCCTCTGCATTGTTCTCATTTGGGTGGTCGGAGGGCATGTAAAGACATTGAACATCTGGGGAATTCAGGAGAAGGGCCACCAGGATAGGGAAGATGTAGGAAAGCCAAACTATTTTTCAGTTTTCCCCATGGTTGTGGTGGTGACAGCCACTTGGGTAAAGATGTAGTGAAATTTTCCATAATTACAGCATTCTCAGAATTCAGAATTTGATTATCAGAATGAATCATCATCACTCAAAAAATTTAACAGCCCTAGATGTGGAAGAAACTCTTTATTCACCATATTTCTAGATATTCATCTACCCCATTTCTAGGCCTGGGTAAGGGCACACAGGTGTGGTATAGGGTGTGCTCTGTGATTGGGGAATAATGGGGGAAGACTCAGACATGAATGGCAAGATAGCAGGGTGCAGTATTACAGACTTCACAGGGATTTTCAGAAAAGCATTCCATGCCCAGGTATGTTCAGAGCATTGTGATAGGAATAAAAGAATTCAAGAGCATAAAGCACAATTTTGAATTTTTAAAGGGGTTTAAGAAAAGGGCTTATCAAATATATTGAAAATTGCAGGAAAATGGAGATTATATGAAACAGTTTATGTGAAGTGTCAGATAAGTTGGATAGATAATTATTTGATACAGCTCAGGAGTAAAAAAGTGCTAACTTTAATAGGAAAACTGCACCAGAGGTGAGATTCATAGACTGATGGTTGGTGGATAGTCAGTAGAATCCTTGGGGTTGGAAGAGACTGTAGAAGCCTCCTAGTCCAACTTACCACTAACGCCACTGATTTCCTCTACTGCAGCTCTGACACCTGCGGCTTTTGTGTCAACGATTCCTAGCATCAACTACCTACCTTGCAAGGGTACCCCTTCTTCCCTTGGCTAGTTCATTATATGAACTCCCAATTTTCCCCCACATTATTTCTTTTATAGAGTCTAACTTCCCTTTTATGTAGTAATACTTTAAATATTTGAAGTTATGTGTTAATTATGGAAATTTCTCATATACCAAAGCAAAGAACCTGTGGCCCCCATCACCCAATTCAGTAATTGCTACTATCACTCACTATTTGGCACAACCAAAATCCCCGCTCCTCCTGTTTTTCTTCGGTTGTTGTTATGGTGGTAAAATATACATAACATAAAATTTACCATCTTAACCGTTTTTAAGTATATAGTTAAGTGGCACTAAATACATTCATAATGAAATGAATTGAAAAATTGTTCTTGTTCAATCAGAATCTTGTTGAAGTTCAAATGTTGTAACATATTGGTATGATCAATCTTAAGTTTTAGCCATTCTGGTGGGTATGTTTTTGTGGTTTTAATTGTATCTTCTGATGATTAATGATACAGAGCACTTTTCTATGTGCTTATTGCCCATACTTTTTTGGTGTGTCTTTTTACTTCGACTAACTGGAATACAGATGTTTCCCAGCCCTGTGGAAACTCTGGGAATTGTTTAGCTTCAGTTCTGTTTTCCTTTAGTTGTTCTTTGCTCGTCCTCACAGAGTCCATCTTGCAGATTTCTGTAACTCTCTTCATTTATAGCATCAGTCTTATTGCAGGTACTTCATTCTCCCCAAACTCTGATCTCTGCTTTCTCAACAAGAGTGGTGTACTCTGCCTGTGTTCCCCTTCCTTGCACTGATGTCAAGAAAGTACCTCCGGGTAGAAAGCTGGGTGGTTGTGGGGCTCCCTTCCTGTTGCCTACGTCACTTACTAGACAACTATATTTTGTCGAGTTGCTTTTAATGGGAGGGGAAGTCTCATACCAGTTGCTGTATCTTGTGTTGTTGTTGCAACGTATTCATTGAAGAAATAGTTCTGCTTGGCTTCTGGGGTATATCATGGTCTAGATTTTACTAACCGCATATTCCTAGTAATGCATATTTTCTCTGGTTCTTTATATTTTCTGGGAATTGGTAGTTGTATCCTTAGTCAAAATTCAAATTTAATTTTATTCAACAAGAATACTTAACAGGAGATGTTGTGTACCTCATTAGGAGTCATTTAACATCTCAGTGTCCCTTTTTTTTTTTTTTTACTATTACTAGTTAATAATATTGACTAAATCTGTTAATGTAGTATAGGTTGCAAAACAGTGATCCTCTGATTATGGTGTTCCTTCAATTAAAGGGTGGGATACTTCTGCAGACAGAAACTCCTAATCATGAATTATACTGACACTGGTTTGTACAGCGAGGGCAGGGTAAATGTTTCACTCTTTATCTTCATTTAAACAGTTTACAAAATGACGAGTTTGACAAGGCAGTATTCCTAGCATCATCCAATAATGTTCAAAGGAGGTTTTTTTTGTCTCTTTTCAAAGAATCATTATGATTTTAAAAACAGTTGGTACACAGTATTTCAGTCCAGTGGAGAATAGTAAGCATTCTTATTGATGATCAGTTTCTCCCATTTTTGGTTCACAGCAGCCTCTTCAGCTTGTCTCATGGGCCTTTCTGACACTAGCTCGTGGTCATTGCCACCTTCATTGCTTTCTAGTATGACAGAATGTTCCAAATTCATCTTGTACATTTTTTGACCAGATCTGGAAGGAACTGTTTCTCTAAGAAACCCTTGTTCCTTTTAATGGGAAATGGTATTTAAAAATTATATTCTAGGTGCTATGATTGCTTATTGCTTTTGACTTGGCCATCATTTCTAGGACTTTTCAGAGGACAAAGTTAGGGAATCTGTGGGGTTTTTTAATGCAGATATTCATCATAATGTCATATGGATGCTTCCAATTTAAATTTAGGAAGTCAGAGAGATTTTTACTTCACTTATCTATCTTACATTTGTATCTTCTGTCTTCAATGCTGGAAAACCCAGTTTTCAGTGATAGCAACATAATCATTGACCCTATTTTACAATATTCATCAGTATGTTATTGAAATATTTAAAGAATGTTTTATAGTTCTTTTGTCTTTAAGCTGTATCCCATTAGCATGTGTCTGAAGTAATTCCTTTCTGTGGTCCTGCCAACAACTTGACATACAGTTAGTTTAATTATTTCATTTTTGCTTTCAGTTTTTAGGCATTGCTTTCAAAAATTTTTGTTTTATTTTGTTTTGTTATTGATAAGAACCAAAGTCAATTCATTAAACAGGGTCTATTCAGAGAACTCTAGTTTTTGTCTCAGTTTCATCCATGCTGTTATTACCTTCCTCCATAGGTAATTTAAAAAATTTCTTCCTCCATAGGTAATTTAAAAAATTTATTTCATTATCTATTTTACCATTAAAAAAAGATTTTCACATCAAGCCATGATAACTTTATAGGTATCAGCTTAACCCTTCCAACTGAAACAACAAAAAAGAAGAAACAGACAAAATAATTGAAACAACATTTTAAGACATTGGACATCAGGCAACAAAGGACATTAATTCCTAAAAGATGAGGAACAATTGCCATGAGCTCTACACTTATGCCAGCCTACTGCATTAGGAGAACCCAGGTCATGACACAGAAAGGGGAAACTTGAGTGGAGTCTAGTGAGTTGAGGAGATGGTGCTGATAGTTCAGGGAGACCAAACTGGGGAGAGTTCACAGGGCAACAGCAAGAGGAGACAACTACAGGGAGAGACAGATACTGATCAGCATGTGAGTGTGACACAATAACTGACAGTCAGAAGAAACATTTAAGTGATTAGAGGGAATCACTAATCACGAGGCACAGGGCCTAGAATAGTGCTGAGAAAACCTCATAATCACAGGCAGATTGGATAGAGTACTTGGAGGGGTCTTGTCTTGGGCTAAATGCCACTAATCTCTTGCCTAACAAATCTTAAGACTCAAAAGAATCCACTGTTTCCAAGTTACTTAACTGAATCCCAGAACAAAGCTTAAGAGTATTTGTTCATAATGTGTGATATCCAATCAAAGATTATTGGACATGCAAGAAGGCAAGAAAATACAACCTAAATGACAAGAAAAAATTCACCAATCAAAGCCAAACATGAATTGCCAGAAATGTCAGAATTAGATGGGGGCCTTAAAATAGTTATTGTTATTATATTTCAGATGCTAAAGAAGTTAGTAGAGACATGAAAGATATTTTCAAAAAGACCCAAATCAAACTTCTAAAGATGAAAACTACACAGTTCCCCAAATGATAAATGTACTGGATGGATGGGACTAAAGCCAGATTAGACACTGTAGATGAAAAGATTAGGAATGTGGACGATGCAGCAGTAGAAGCTATGCACAGTGAAACACGGAAGGGGAAAGACTTCAAAGAAAATGAACACGGTGTCAGTGAGTTGTGGGACACTTTCAAGCAACCTAATATGTGTGTAATTGGAATCACTGGAGAAAGGAAATTCAGAAAAATACTTGAGGAAATAGTGGTTGAAATTTTTCCAAAATCTATAAAAGCCATAAATGCATCAATCCCGGAAGCTCAGTGAAGACTGAGCACAAGAATTATGAAGAAAATGACACCAAGATATATGAGAATCAAATTGCTCAAAACAAGTGATAAAGAACATTCTTAAAAGCAACCACAGAAGAAAGTAACTTTATGTAGAGAGGAACTGAAGTAAGGGTGACATCATATTTCTTTATAACAAGGCATGAGAGAATGCAGTGGAGTAGTACCTTTACTGTACCCAAGGAGCAAAATTATTGACCTGCAATATCACATCCAGCAAAATATATTTCAGAACAGAAGATGCAGTGAAGATTTTTCCAGCATATAAAAGCTGAGAGAATTTACCAGTATACTTGCACCATAAGAAATGTTAAAATAATTCCTTTAGGCATAAAGAAAATGACAATAAATGGATATAGTGGAGCCATACAAGTGAAAAATGCCAGATTATAACCATGTGTGGGTAAATATATAAAAATTTTTATTATTTAAATATCCCTAAAAGTTAATTGTTTAAAGACAAATATCAGTGTAGTACGGGGCTTATAGGGGAAAGTAAAATATAGGATAATAGTGTACAGGTGAGAGGAGGGAGATGGGAGTAACTATTATATAGTTCCTGTTATAGACATAAAAGAGTATTGTGTCATTTGAAGGTAGACTGTGATAAGTTAAAGATATATACTATAAGCCCTGGAGTGATCACTAAAATAACAAACAGTAGACACATAAAAGATATATTAAAAAAGACCCAAGTCAAACTTCTAGAGATGAAAACTACATCTAATAAGCCAACAAAGGAGATACATTAGAACCATTAAAGAGATTCATTGATCCAATAGAAGGCAGAATAAGAGGAAAAAGAGAACAAAGAACAAATTGTAAAAAAGATGACGCTAAGCTTCAACTTGACCATATCAATAATCACAGTAACTGGAAATAACCCCAGTTAAAAGAGGAAAGAAGCAAAACCTAACTAGATATCGTCAAATAAAAAGGCACAAAAAAGTTAAAACTAAAAAGAGAGAGAAAACTAAACTAAAACTATAGAGAAAGATATCTTGTATTAATACTGGTCAAGTGAAAGCCAGTGACAATATTAAACCAGACAGTGAAGATTCGAGAGCAAAGTATATTACCAGGGATAAAGGAAGTTACTTCCTAATAATAAACGGGCCAGATAGCCAAGAATATAAAAATCCTAATTATTTTTACCCCTCATAATAAGCCCCCAAAAGCAAAAAGTGATAGAAAGGCTTACACATGTTATCTTATTACTCTGGGAAGCCAGGGAAGGAAGATCACTTGAGCTCAGGAGTTTGAGACCAGCCTGAGCAAAAAGAGACCCCCATCTCTACTAAAAATAGAAAAATTAGCTGGGTGGGGTGGATGTGCCTATAATCCCAGCTACTTGGGAGGCTGAAGCTGGAGGATTGGTTGAGCCCAGGACTTTGAGATTACTGTGAGCTAGGCTGAGACCGTGGTACTCTAGTCCAGGTGACAAAACAAGATTTTGTCTCAAAAAAAAAAAAAAATAGCTGGGCATTGTGGTATGCATACGTACCGGGGGTCCTCAAACTTTTTAAACGGGGCCAGTTCACTGTCCCTCAGACCCGTTGGAGGGCCAGACTGCGGGCCCTAGGACAAGTCGGCTGCTAAGCAGGACAGGCAGCAGTAGCAAAAACACCTGGCGGGCCGGAAAAATGTCTTTGGCGGGCCACAGTTTGAGGACACTTGATGTATTCCCAGTGATTCAAGAGACTGACAAGGCCAAGAGTTTTAGGTTGCAGTGAGCTGTAATTCCACTGTACTCTATCTACCCAGATAAGAGAGCAAAACCTTGTCTAAAAAAAAAAAAAAGAAGAAGGAAAGAAAAGTCACAGAACTGTATGGAAAAATAGATAAATTTACAATTATAATTGGAGATTTCAGTACCTTCTCTAAATAACAGAACAAATAAAAAATTAGTAAAGATCTAGAAAGTATGAAAATCATCATCAACCAACTTGACTTTATTAATATTAAGAGAACACTCCAGCCAAAAAAAGCAAAATTTATACTCTTTTTAGAGCACATGGAACATTTATCAAGATAAACAGTGTTGTAGGCGATTAAACAAGTCTTAATAGGCTCAGCGCCTGTAGCACAAGGGTTACGGCACCAGCAACATACAATGAGACTGGTGGGTCCAAACCCGTTCTGGGCCAGCTAAACAACAATGACAGCTGCAACAAAAAATAGCTGGGCATCATGACAGGTGCCTGTAGTACCAGATACTTGGGAGGCTGAGGCAGGAGAATCACTTGAGCCCAGGAATTTGAGGTTGCTGTGAGTCGTGATGCTACGGCACTCTACCAAGGGCAACATAGTGAGACTCTGTCTCAAAAAAAAAAAAAGTCTTAATAAATATAAAAGAATTCAAATCCTACAAAGTATATTCTCTGATCACAGTATATGATCAGAGAATCATATAATGGAAAGATCTGGAAAATCCTTCAATATTCAGAAACTAGGTGACACACTCCTTAAATAACATATGAGTTAAGAAATCAAAGAGAAAATTAGTACTTTGAGCTGAATGAAAATACAACATATCAAATTTGTATTTCACTAAAGCACTACTGAGAAATTTGTAGCACTGTCTGTATTAGAAAAAAGGAAAGGTCTCAAATCAGTGATTTTTGTTCTGCCATAAGAGACTTAGAAATAGAAGAGCAAATTAACCCCAAAGTAGTTGGAAGAAAAGAAAAAGTTAAGAGCATAAAAAAATGAAATAGAAAACAAAAGGAAAATAGAGAACATCAGTGAAACCAAAAGCTGGTTCTTAGAGATTCATAAAATTGATTAACCTATAGCCGGAGCGATGAGGGGAAAAAGAGAGGAGACGCAGACGACCAACATCAGCAGTCAGAGAGGCACATCACTACAGATTCTTCAGATGTTACAACAATAAAAAGGGACTATTGTGAGCAACTTATGTCAATTAATTTGACCACTGAGGTGAAATGAAGAATTTCTATTTAAGACCCAAACTGCAAAAGCTCACTCCAGAAGACACAGATAACCTCAGTAATCTTAAGGCTATTAAAGAAATTAGATTTATAGTCAAAAACCTTTACACAAATCCCAGGCCAAGATGGGTTCAAAGGTAACTTCTATTGAATCTTTAAGGAAGAATTCTACACTCTTCTAAAACATTGAACAGCAGAGAATACTTATCAGCTCATCTGAAGCCATTGTTACCACATCACCAAAACAAGACAAAAAGAAGAAAACCACAAATCAGTATCTCTCATGAACAAAAATTCTAAATAAAATAGTAGCAAATCAAATCCAACAATGTATAAAAAGGAAAATATACCATGACTAAATAGCTTTTATCCCAACGATGCAAGATTCATTTAACATTTGAAAATCAACTAATGTAATTCACCATATTGACAAATGTAAAAAAGACAACTGAAATGTTCAGTTCAATAGACAAAGAAAAAACACTTGAAAGAAATTCAGCGTTAGTTAGTGATGTAAAAAAAATCCAACCAATACACAAACTAGGAATAAAAAGTAACTTCTTTCATGGAAATAGCCTCCATGTAAAACTTAGAACTAACATTGTACTTAATGGTGAATGACTAAATGTGTTTCCCCAAGATCAGAAGCAAAACAAGGATGTCTACTTGGATTACATCTATTCACCTTTGTACTGGGGTGCAGTAAAGCAATGGACCATGTACTAAGGCAAGAAGAAAAGATAAAATGCGTCCAGAAGGAAGAAGGAAAATTGCCTTTATTTGCAGATAATGTGATTATCTATACATAAAATCTGGTGGGATCTACAAAAAAGCTACTAGAACTAGGATGTTCAGGAAAGTTGCTAGATAAAGATTTACACCTAAAAGCAATTGTATTTCTGTATAATAATACTAGCAATGAACAGTTGGAAATTGAAATTTTAAAAATTCTATGTACAAGAGTATCAAAATATATAAAAAAGGATAAATCTGACAAAAAAGTCAGCAAAAACTATAAAAGATTGCTGATGGAAATTAAAGAGGACCTAAATATATGGAGGCATACATTGTGTTTATGAGTTAGAAAAGTAAGGATATTGTTAAGCTCCACAATTTAATCACTGGAGTCAAGATAACCATAATCAAAATTCCAATTTTTTTTTTGGGTAGAAAGTGCTATAGTGAATGTATAACTCATATACAAAATGCAAAGGATCTAGAATAGCTCAAGCATTGTCTAATTTGAAGGCAGACAATAAACCTATAGTAGTTAGGACAGTAGATGAATCATGACCATAGGAACAAAATAGAAAACCCCAAAATAGGTCCACACATATATGACAACAAACTCTGACAAAGGTGAAAAGCCAATTTAAGTAGAGAAAGGAAAGTTTCAACAAATGGTACTGAAACAATCAGATATTTGTATGCAAGACATTGATCCAAACCTAAGAGTAAAACCTAAAACTATACAACTTCTAGGAGAAAAATAAGACATAATTTTTGTTGAACTCAGGGTAGGCAAAAATTTCTTAGATTGGACACAAAATCTAAGAAAAGAGGCTCAGCGCCTGTGGCTCAATCGGCTAAGGCGCCAGCCACGTACACCTAAGGTGGCGGGTTCGAATCCCCAGCCCGGGCCGCCAAACAACAATGATGGCTGCAGCCAAAAAATGGCCAGGCGTTCTGGCGGACGCCTGTGGTCCCAGCTACTTGGGAGGCGGAGGCAGGAGACTCGCTTGAGCCCAGGAGTTGGAGGTTGCTATGAGCTGTGATGCCATGGCACTCTACCCAGGGGGATAGCTTGAGGCTCTGTCTCAAAAAAAAAAAAAGAACAGAGGAACAGAAAGAGACAGACAGGAGTAACAGTGGTGGACAGTAGGGTACTTTGACCCACATCAACAAATCCCAACCTCTTGGGGGGGGGCTGGGTAGGGTGGGTCCCTCTAAGTCATGAGATCTTTGCCAGCCTGAGCAGACACAAGACTTCACCTCCACCAAATACAGAAGAAAAACGAAAATGCTATAAATCAAACCAAACAAACAAAACCTTAAGGGACAAAATTGGGGGAGCGATGAATAACGGGCAGAAAAACTAGCAAAAATAAAGCCCTCATTATTAAAGATGCTAACAATGAAAAATTATATTTACATGAGAAAAATGAAGAAAGAAAAGAAAAAAGAAAAATGTACGGGGGAAAAAGATTGAAAAGAATTTTTTTTTTTTTTTGCGGTTTTTGGCAGGGCTGGGTTTGAACCCACCATCTCGGGCATATGGGGCCGGCGCCCTACTCCTTGAGCCACAGGCGCTGACCTGAAAAGAAATTTTTAAAAACAAAAAATGAGGCTTGGCGCTTGTAGCTCAGTGGCCAGGGCGCCAGCCACATACACTGGAGCTAGAGGGTTTGAACCCAACTGGACCTGCCAAACAACAATGACAACTACAACCAAAAAAACAGCCAGGTATTTTGGCAGGCACCTGTAGTCCCAGCTACTTGGGAGGCTGAGACAAGAGAATCACGTAAGTCCAACAGTTTGAGGTTGCTGTGATCTGTGACACCACAGTACTCTACCGAGAGTGACATAGAAAGACACTGTCTCAAAAAAAAAAAAAAAAAAGGAAGAAAGAAAGAAACAAACTATCTATCTAAGAGGTGGCTGCCCACTTATTGGGCATGCCAAAACCTGCTCGCTCTAGGACCCTGAGGGCTGAGCCTGCAAGGCAGCTCTCCTCCCACCGCCAATGGCTGCAGCAGGCCTCCAGACCAAAAAAGAGACCTCCACTCTACCCCAGCATCTCAGTCCTGGCCTCTGCATGCTATTCAATCACCTGCTCACTCACCCAAGCTCTCCCAAAGTAACTCAACCAAGTGCCTAAGTAAAAAAAAAAAAAAAAAAAAAAAACCCGGAGGGAAGTAATTCCCTGTCCACAAACTCTCACAGCCACTACCACCACACCTGCCAAGGCTGTCTGGTCTCTACCCTAATGCAGCCAATTGCTGCTGCTCCACTGCTTTTGTCTACCTCTTGGAGTCCTGAAGTCTCCTGCTGCCTCCCATGCTCTCAAAGGCCTCAAAGGGATGTTTCTAGGCAGAGCCCACAGCCAGCTTTGCCTGGAGTCTTCTCTCACCAATCTCACCATGCCTGGCTACAAAGAAGCTGTCCGTGTCCACCATCTTGCTCCTCCCCCCACCGAAAAACACTTTTATTAATTTTTTTTTTTTTGAGACAGAGCCTCAAGCTATCCCCCTGGGTAGAGTACCATGGCATCACAGCTCATAGCAACCTCCAACTCCTGGGCTCAAGCGAGTCTCCTGTCTCAGCCTCCCAAGTAGCTGGGACTACAGGTGCGTGCCACAACGCCTGGCCATTTTTTGGTTGCAGCCATCATTGTTATTTGGTGGGCCCGGGCTGGGGATTGGAACCCACCACCTTAGGTGTATGTGGCTGGCGCCTTAGCCACTTGAGCCACAGGTGCTGAGCCCACTTGTATTATCTTAATCTATCCAAGCTGCTACAACAGGATGCCATCAACTTAGTGGCTTATTAACATCAGAAATGTATTATTCACAGTTACAGAGGGCAGCTAGTCCAAGATCAAGGCACTCACAGATTCAGTGTCTGATAATGCCCCACCTTCTGGTTCATAAATGGTGCTTTTTCACTGTTTTCTCACATGTGGAAAGAGAGAAAGGTCTCCTTCAGCCCTCTTCTCTGAGGACACCATTCCCATATATGAGGGCTGTGCCTCCTAACTTATTCAGCTCCCAGAGACACCTGCTCTGCCAATACCATCACATTGGTGATTACATTTCAGTGTAGGGACCTTGAGAAATAAACTGGTAACTGAAAGATAAATATTTCATGATTTCACTCATATGTGGAATCTAAAAATTCTCAAACTCAGAGAAACATATCTATTGGGGGGGAATTAGGTAAATGAGGTGGAAGCTATGTTGATTAGTAGGATGTAAGCACTCCAATTTGTACAAATAATCAACACATTGAATCCCATAATGGCATAAGTGTATTCATGATCTATGTACAGATGACTTAATAAAAAAAAAAAATTTGAGTCCTCTTGCCCATGAACTGTGGCCTCCAAGAGATGTGCTGCCTAGATCTACTTCATGGCACTTAGCTAACATTGGTTCCAGCTGTGGGTCCACCACCACGTTTGTGTCAAGGTCACACTATCTCCACAGTGCTCCTAGCCAGAATGTAAACAAGTGAGAGAGAGAATTTCAGGCCTATCACTGCAGGACGTGGGTCTTCTCTACCAGACAACTCTGGCTCAAATACATTGATTTAGCCAAAACCTTCTTAGAACTACACTACAATCTGAGACCCTTCCTCCTATTTCTTTTATTTTCCCTCTCCTTCTACAGAGGTCTGATCCACTCTCATTGCCTACAGCTGATTGCCTTTCCTTTGTCCTTCATAGGCATTTCCTCTCACAACAACAACAACAAACTCTTCCATGTTTAATCCTCTCTTGGTATCTCCCTCTGGAAGGATCCAACCTAACACACGCCATGATGATTTGCGGTTTGTGCTACTGCTTAGTCAACGCTGGACACTACCTTAGGATGTGGGGAGGGTTTGAGTAGCAAAAACACTTTCGTAGTAGAAAAGACTAACTTGTCAGGATATGAACGTCGTAGATTGTTGCATAACATAGTTTCATTTTGGAATAGTGCCCGGCATCCATTTTCTTGCTTCTCTTCCTGTTACAATTTGTGGTTCTTAAGAGATTTATTCAGTAGTTGCAAGTGTTGGCTGAGGAACGTTTTGCATTATTAAACAGTTCATATGATGCCTAAAGTTTTATATACATCCATCCAGGGATGACATGGATAAAATTAAGAACAGTATATTTTTTGGTTGGGTACTAGTGCATGTCAAACTAAAAATTTGTGGATAATCTCATTTTATACATGTATTTAAGAAGGTTTATTAATATTTTTAAAAAGCTAAATAAAATACTTAAATGTTACTTGAATTGGGTCTAAAAGTATGGTATTAATTTGGCTTTTCAGTTTTATTTGTTTTAATATTTGAAAGAAAAATAACTTTTAAAGGCACGGAAAATAATTTTTATTTTAACTTATATTTTACATAAAAGATACTAAATTTTGAAGCTTGTAGCACATTTTAATTTCCAATTCTTTGGGTCAGAATTGCAAATGCAATATAGATTATGTGAAAATCTTGATTATAACAACCAAATAGTGACCTTTCTTCAATGCAATAAAAATAAATTTAATAGACCAAGTATATATTAATAATAACATGAATTATGTATATGTTTATTTAATTACATATCCAAACACCATCAGAATGCAAACAAAAGGGAAGATCTGTAAGATAGTAATTAAATTCTGTAGTTTTATTTTTGGGTAACTTTCCATGTATGAAAATCATAGCTTTATACGTATGTTTTGATTTTATCAATATGAAGGTACATTCCGCTCGGCGCCTGTGGCTCAAGTGGCTAAGGCACCAGCCACATACACCTAAGGTGGTGGGTTTGAATCCAGCCCAGGCCCA
>CAUYQV010085428.1:0-20154 GCA_963574575.1 Galagoides demidoff
GGGGTACAAAACTGTTGGTTACACGGATTGATTTTGTACAGTTTGAGCCAAAGTTTTAAGCATGATTCATTTCTATCATGAAGACTTTCTATCCCTCAGCATCCTTTTCTTTAGCCTGAAACATTTTAATATAATAGAAAAAAGTTTCACATAATAGTCTCCTATTGCTTCTGTAACAAATGAACACAAACTTGGTGGCATAAAAACACACATATTTGTTATTGAACAGTTATGGAAGTAAGAAGTCTCACTAAGATAAAACTATGGCTTCAGCATGGTCCTACTCCCTCCTTCTGTAGATTCCAGGGTAGAATAAGCTTCTTTGTCTCTTTTAGTTTTGAGAACATTTTGCGTATTCCTTGTCCCATGTCCCCTTCCTCCATTTGTGAAGACAGCAGTATAGCAACTCAAGTCTTTCTCCTTTATATCCACATCACCCTCTGGCCCTCTGATCCCTTACCCTGTAGTTACATCAGGTCAACCAAATCGTACAGGATACTCTCCTCATCTCAAGATCTTTATTGTTACCATATCTGCCAAGTCCCTGTTACTGTATCAGGTAACATTCACAGATCTAAAGAATCAGGGCCTGGACATACTGGGGAGCAAATATACTGTCTACCTTCCCTAGGTCATACTATTATGTCATGTAAATATTCTGTAACAAAGTGTGAGTGATTTCACTTCAAAAAAGGATTTTTTCAACAAGTAGGCATTGATAACGTAAATGCAGTTTTACTATCACCAAATATAGAGCACATTATCTGATTTCCTTAGAAACCAATTCCTCTGTAACCAACATCATGCAAATATGAATATATTAATCTTTCATCAATATTTTCCATTACTAAGGATTTTGTTGACTCTGTTTGGAATGGTTAACATTCCATTTGTGTGGTCTGAATGTTTATGTCCCCCTAAAATTCATATTTTGACATCCTCATCCCCAAGGAAATGATGTTAAGAGGTAAATAAAGACTTTGGGTCATAAGTAGAGCCTTCATGAACATGAGTGTCATTATAAAGGAGACCCCTCACTCTTTCCACCACGTGAAGACACAGAAGAGGTACCATTTATGAACTAGGAAACCAGCCCTTGCCAGACATAGAATCTCTTAGTTCTCAGGGGACTTCCCAGCCTCCAAAACTATGAGAAATAAATTCCTATGGTTTTTAAATACCCAGCCTATGGTCTTTTGTTATAGTAGCTAAATAGACTAAGACACCAATATACTCTTTAGATGTATTTTAAATGCAGCATTTAAAACAATTAAGCAAATTAGTACTTGGAATTTTTTTAAAGATTTCTAGTACGGGTCAAAGTTAATTGGCTATGCTTGGTTTACACCTTTCTACCACTCTTAAAACACAATGTGATGGAAAGCTTACAACCAGGAAAAATGTGCCAATTTCCACAAGAGTTTCCTTGCTCTAATTCATGGATGAAGAATTTCTCAGCAACCAAGTAAGGACTTAGAGACAACTGAATCATGTTTTCTAAGAATAAGAACATCAGGTTTTTTAAATAGTACTTCCTAGTAGCTCCTGAGATAGTCTATTGTGAATTCCCATGAAAATTGTGACATGACACTGAAAACAGTGAGGGATAAACAGTCACAATACCAAAACCCAGGACTGATGGCCTATTCCCAGAATCTGGGAAGAGTTTTCCTTGTATATACGGGAAAAGTTATTGGATTGAAAAAATTACCAGAGACCACATATGCGTTATTTGATATCAAAGAACTATATTCTCTGAATGAAGACTAGAATATAAATAGTTCTCTCTTCTCTGATCCCTGACTCAAGCCGAGGAAACCCTAATTTCAGCTCACTAATTTATATATTACTCTTCCATCTACCCAACAATTATTTTCCAGGATAGTGCAATAGAAAGTTGATGGAGTTACTACCATACTTTAAGTTCCTGATGCTTTTGACACAGCAAAGGTTGACGCAACATCCATGGAAATCAATTTGGCATGAGTATGAAACAGTTAAAGGGCATGCTCCTTGCATTAGTGATTCTGAGTCTAGAAATCACTTCTTAGCAAATACTTATTTTTTAGACAAATAATGCTTCAGAAACCCAATTTAAATTTAAAACCGTGAGAAAATGGTTTTAAAAAATGGGTCTAAGTGGAATAAAATTGTGTTTCAGGATACCTAGGGCATTCTGGAAAAGGCAACACTCCAGGGGTAGCAGAAATATTATTGGCTATTAGGGATTAGAGGTGGGAGTTAGGTCTGACTACAAGGTGTTATAAGGAGGGAATGTGGGGGAGTGTTAGAATGTCTCTTTTTGATGATTGTGGTTATCAAAAAATATGCTATGTTAAAGCACACAAGAAAGCATACCAAAATTAAAAGAAGGAAGTGGAAGAGGAGGAAGGAGGGACAAATTTAGAGAAGAAGAAGAGAAAAGAATTGTTTTTCTGTGTGTAAATTTAAAAAATATTATCAACATTCATAATATATACATGTTGGGATAAAATTTGAAAGAAAAAACAGGCAAAAATTTAAAATTCATTCATGTGTTAGTACTTTCTCCCTAAGATAGCACAATTAAGATCTAGTAACAACTAGGTTAACTCTCTGATAGCTTTTCCTCTTTATATGTATATCTATATCTATAGATCAAATATATATTTAACTCCTATTATGTTTTTTTAATTTTTTTGACTCCTATTATGTTTAGAACATATTGCTTCATCATACATAGGATAGCATTTTCTCTATATAGTTACGCATTTTATATACCTGTTATATAAAGATTGAGTATCAAAGCTTATGAATGTATTATAATTTAATGATTTTCATGTAATGATTAAGTATGATCTCTCTATTGAATTCATGTACATACAACTATTTTAATAAGAGATATAAATATTTTCTAGCAAAATGCATGACAGTATTCTTAGAAGATAGTTGCTATGGTGATGCTGTGTTGGCTGTAAACAACCTCAGGTACTTGTTATATCCTCCCTTCTTCACAGCTGTCAAGGTGCTGCTAGGGCAGCTCGGCTGCCCTGATAGGCTGCCCCTTCTTTTCTTTTGCTATAAATTACAAATGTAGTGATTGCGAAATGGCCATCTTGCTATACGCCTTTTCCCACTGAATGAATTTAGAAAAAAAAAAAAAAGAAATATTTATTAAAGAAAATAGTCTTTGAATTTTATCGGAATACAAGATCTGACAGGTCTAGTACTTATACGTATGATGTACTTTTACATAATTTGAACTCTGGTATATTTGCAAGTTTCTCATGCTGCAACAATTATAAAGATCTCTAAGAACCTGTATGCTCTTTAAAGAAGCAGATCTTTAAAAGTTATAGTGCATTTCATTATGATGCCAAAGCAGAAGAAATCACATAATTAATATGTACACAAAACTTGAAGTGCAACCTTTGTTAAAATCAAGATGGCGCTCAGCTCGGAAAAGAGAGGTAATTTATCTCCATGCATATATGTGCACAAGTATCCTAGGATGTAATTCTGGTGTCAAAGGATGACTACAACACACTGTCTTCCTTCTCTAAGGTGTAGCCAGGTCAGAGGCTATCTTGTAATGACCAGATGGAAAGGGAATATCAGAGGTAAGTATGGCATATTGGAGCACTTAGTTAATTTTCATTACATCAAAAGTATACGGTTCAGAGCTTGCTAACCAAGTCCAAGCAGGCAGAATGGAAAGGAGCTGGAGAAGACAGTAATTCTTGCTGAATATAAAATCTAAAACATTGAAGCAGCCACTATACAGCATCGTGGAGCTACAGAGCCCTCAGGGGCCACTGCTGCAGCTGCAGGCAGCCTCCCCACACATCCATCAGTCCAGCCAGTGTGGAGAAAATGTGGCCAAATGGATTTTGAGAGTTTATTACTTGTACACATAGCAACAAGATCATCATGATGTTGACTCCTTGCATCCTGAGCCCCCCAGGAAGACAAGTTGGAGAGGCAAGTTGACAGGTAGCATGGGTGCTGGGTTACTCTGACACTGAAGAGTCATCTTTAACTATAGCCAAGTAGTTTAAAGCCTGCAATTGAACTCTAAAGAAGGATAAGGTCAAAATCTGTTGTTCAACCAAAAGCAGGGAAATGGGTAGAAACAGCCTTATGGCAGTTTTGCAAGGCAAGAAGTAAGAGAATCGTCTGTGACAACTTGTCATCAGTCTGCTTATCTTTGATTGCTCTCACAGGCAATCTGCAAACACTGGGTTAGACTGTGGTCAAGCCTTGCCTACATGGTCAATATGGACATACGCAAAGTTACCAGGACCTCAGGGTGGAGCTTTTCCCTATACTGAATGACATATGAGATGTGAAAACATTAAAATTGCACTGGCAAGAGGCTGGAAGAACCGTGTCTAGTATTTCTTAAACTAAAGACCTTAGCAGGTTCTAAGTGAGTTTCTAATCATCTAATCAAAGACATTGATGTGCCTTTGCATTCTTGTAAATAATACACAAGGAGGATGAATTTTATTTTTAATTAATTTAATTTATGCTCTGAGCAGCTGTGTATTAAACAGACCCTCTTGGTCCTAAGTCACAGTTATTTGCAAATTGATTAATAGATTAATCTCCTTTTTGTCTCTTACCCCCTACCTGTGAACACCATACTCCTCAGGAAAAGCCCAGAGTCTCAAGACTGTGGGAAAGTCCTGCTTCATATTGGAGGTCTGATTTCTGCTTGAATCCTTACTGACTAAATGACTTCATGAAAGCTTTCTCACATTGTTACACAGTCCTTCTGATCAGAAAAGATTTTCCCCAAAGATTAAAACTGACATTCCAACTTTCAACTTACCTATAGTTGTAAAGTTTATTATTTTGTTTGTTTGTTTTCTCTACTGGTAAACACTGGATTAACATGCTATCTCTTCTACATGGTTGATCTCAACAAACTAGGACCCATGCACCGTATCTTCACGTCTTAGTTATCGGTTCCCAAAAACTGTAAGTACCAGAGAAAAACATGTTCCAGTGTTGATAGCTTCTGGCACAGAAATATAATTCATTGCTCCGAATTTCAAGAGTTCAACTGTGGTCAACAGCAGAGAATCTAAAGAGGTAGCAAATAAAATGTGCATATTTTCAATCTCTTATACTGTAGCTACAGGAGACAGCCACTGTAATAACATTTTAGTGGTAAGTACTTGACAGAGGACGTGGCATCTTGCCTTCCTATGCTGAGTTCTGACCTTGCCTCTTTTCCCTTTTTAAAAATTGCCCACTTAAATTTATATCATGGAGCTCTAAATCTATTTAGTCAACGTATTTACTGAGCGAGGCTGAGCACTGTTGTAAACTTCTGTCTTCATCACATGTGCATTACATAGGAGACAGTTAACAACTTAAGTAGTCGTAACCGTGGTGTAGAAAATGAAATGAGTGATGTGACAGAGACGGGTGGAGAGTTTCTATAGGGGGTTCTGGATCTGGAACATCAAGATCTTCACCATCAGCTCCTAAATCTCTTCCTGAGGAAGAGCAAGCAAAATTAAGACCCTTTTACTAAAATAGAATTTTACATGCTGCAATTTTCTATTTAAAGTTACTAATTCAACTTACCTGTATGTGCTCTGTGAGGCCCAGCAGTATCCAACCCGCTGCAAGAGATACAGGAAAATAGGAATCAATGACTGACTGGGTGATGTGGAAGGTAAAATGCCATGTCATGGCTATAAATGGAAAAAAAATAAACTTTTAAATGAATACGAATCACGTGAAACATGATTTTTTTCCTAGTAACGAATTTAAGTTGCAAGTCCCAAATGACGTGTTGCTTACTTACCTTAGAAATATATTTTTAGAATGTAGTCTAGGAATAGCTTTGCTTCTCCTAGAGACCTGGTATATATTCTCCTCAGAGATAATGAGAACCATGTAACTAAGACCATTTCTCTTTTGCTTTAACTTCTCGAGCAAATTTAGATCTCAACTTCAACAGCCGCTTTGGATGTTACATCTGCTGATCTGTGTTCTCTTTGTTCCTTTGTCTATTTCTCCTATTCAGATTGTTTTTGATTTTTCTTGATCTTGATATTTTATTTATGTTTTGCTATTTTGTCGGTTGTGTTTTTATAAGCCATTCTAAATCCTGGTGGATTAGCTCAGGATATAAATAAGCTACTGGCTTAAAATTGTTCTGAGTGTATTACCTGTACCACCTCTAAGCCAACAAGAATTCTCAGAAAAAATTTTTTTTCTCCCAGCATTGGAAGTTCTAACTTTTTCTTATAAATGTATCTCCAAGAAATAGTAAGACTTTTTAGAAACAGTTTTGGTAATTCATTTGGGATATGAACTTAAGTTTTAGGCATTAAAATTTTTCATTCTCTTATTTCTAAACTCTTCTCAAAAAAAAGAAAAACAAGGCTATTTTAAATGTTAACAGGTATAATTCTTCTAAATACTTACTACTCTACTTTTATTTTCTTTTTAATTTTCTTTACATTTAAGACATTTATTTCTGGGTGCAATTATGGTCTTGTTCATAATCTATTTCTATCATTCTTATCTTAAATTCAAATATCTGATTTGGCTAAGGAAATAATTTAAGACAAAATACAGAAAATGAATAAAAACTTAGATGATATTAATAAATTTACCTATATAAACTTTAATCACCCATGTAGAATCAAAAAGGAATCTTCAAAAAAATGATCAATTCACATGGTCAACTAAGGAGAATTTCTTTCATGCACAAATAGCTCTGGAAAATTACTAAGACAAAGTCTAATAACTCAAAAAAGAATTAGTAAAAGTGTATGAACATGTAGGTCGCATAAACAGAAAAAAATAGGAAAAGGTATATAATTTTATCATGATAAATGCAATGGCAATATAAAAATTCATGAGTATTTTTTATTTATTGGATAGACAAAGAATAAGTAATTTGATAACAATGAGTTTTATCCAGGGTACCAAGAAATAAACCCTCTTATATTCTACTGATGAGAATGTTATATATATATACATATATCTGAAAATATATATGTTTTTTTTCATGAATTTCAAAAGGCAAGGCAATGTTTATCAACATTTTCATATGTACATTTTCTTTAATCCAGCCATTTGACTCCAGGAAAATTTTTAATATGTATTTAAATTATAGGTATTTTAAATTACTTGTAATCCTCAGATAACTAGAAAAACTTTTGTCAAAAGTGATTAATTCAAGTGATTGATTGATTATTTACTTGATAAGTAATTAATTCTAGGCTTGTAGTCCAAAGTGAACAAGATAAAGGCTTACATTCTGGTGGGTAGTGGGGGTCCATAGAGATGAACTCTAGGGAGGTAACATCTGATATATGACTAAGGGCCAAGGAACTAGCCGTAGGAAACTAGAGGAGTATCAATGGCACATTTACACAAATAAATCTGCTATTAAAAAATACAGAGGAAGGGCAGAACCTGTAGCTCAAAGGAGTAGGGCACTGGCCCCATATACCAGATTGGCGGGTTCAAACCCAGCCCCAGCCAAAAAGCGCAAATAAAAAAAAAATTACAGAGGAGGAAAATCTAACTGGAACTGTTACAGAATGCATTCTATCTATTTTTTTTCTTTCTAAGTAATTACTGTCAACCAACATCATAGAACAAGATGTATTATATGATACAATCCTTTGGCTAGATGAATTTATGCATGTGTGCCTGTGTTTCTACATGTGGGTGTGTGAGCTTGTGTGTATAGGCGTGTACACCCGTGGAAAATTTCTTAAAATTGTAAAAGAGACCATTAACAGTGGTTATCTCCAAGGAGTAATATTTGAATATTGGGGGCCTTTAAATTTCATCTTATGCTCATGTACTTCTTACACATTTCATCAGAAACGTGTTATTTTTAAATACTAATTTCAGCATAAATATATAAAATGTATATATGAAATTATAAGTAGAACTAGTTAGGAATAGTCCTTTCCCCAGCTTCTTCTAAATGCCATTGCAGGGTTTCAGGTCTTTTTAATACTGATCTTATTACTTAATGAAATTAACATCAGCCTGTTTTTTCACTTTACACATCTGAATTTACTTCAAAAATAAAACTGATACATTTCACCATTGAATTTTCTGAAATCCTATTACATTTTTGTTCCATATAGCATATTATTATTGCCTGAGAGTTCATGCTTGCATCTAAAATATAATATTAACGTGGGTGTGGTAAATGGATTGTTTTAATGAATTATAGCACCAAACTTGAATAAGATTAGTCAATTATATTAGTTACATGTGTCTTGGTTAGAGCAGGACCACCAGCAAGGTCTTTCTTCAGAACTTCATATATTACATAGTCTGTCAGTATAAATACGTTACCTTGTGCAAAGCACTTCTGCATTTAATTCGATTCCCATGTCACTTCCTGGATGAGCACATTTCCAACCCAGCCAGCCAAAGTCACTCTCTTCTCTGGAAGAGGACATCATCTTGACTTTGTTACTGCCCTTGCGCTATTATTAAAATATATATTGATTGTGTTCTTTGTCAAATTCTCCCATAATACTGTGAGTGCCTAGAGGAAAATTGATATACCTCTTAAAGCAAAAACAAGCCATAAAAGGGTTTCTTTCCTCAAACCAAAATTTCTTTGAGTCTAAAAAAGCAAAAGTAAAAAGAAATATAGAATCCCACAGTGAAAGATACTACTGCTATTTTTCCTAAAATACTTTTTATGTTTTTACAAAATTATGTGTTATAGCCAGCATACATAAAATACTTTCAAAGTTTTGCATTATATTAATTCTTACACAACCTGCATTTTGGACTAAAGGGTGTATCATGAATATGATTTTGTCTTCAGATATTTTTCTGCAAAGACATTGAATAGCTACCCAATTCCATTACATGTACATTTACATTATTTTAATCTTCTAACACTAGAAGTTGTGGCTGTTCTGAGTTGGGGTTTTTTGAAGAAAATAAAGGACAAAATAAAACAGAAGCCTAGAGAACAAACTCCCACATAGTGAGAGCAAAGACGGGCGCTTCCTTTGATATCTTGCCTTTTCTGGTCCATCATCTCCCCCAGCTCACCCAGCTCTCTCACTCCTCAGCTACTCTCAGTTCTGGACCCTCTTCTGATGGGTAGAAGCTGAGCTCTATTTCGCTTCTATTCCTTCCTCCAGCAACTGAAGCCCCTAGGTGGTGGTTTTCCAGAAGATAATTAGAATGGGGCTGGGCAAAGTTGTGTCTATTTAAGCCAAACACAAACAATGTCTGATGGGGCTGATTTGTAGCTAGAGTAAGGTGACCAGATTTTAACATTGGCAAAGCGGGACACCATTGACCGGGGCGGGGCGGGGGCGGGCCTGACAACAATGCAAACTTTGATAAGCAGTTTTCCATAATCACTTCTCAACAATTATTTGTTATTATTACAGTTTAACATTATAAAATTAACAAAAATAATATAAAACTCATATCCTGGCAAAATAGCCACATGGCAGCCGAAAACCATATATTCCCTTACTGTTCTCCCGCCCGTTCGTGCATTCTTTCCAAAAATCGGGACTTTTTTAAAATGCCCAGGGACACAGGACAAATTGTTAAAAGTCCAGACTGTCCTGCCAAAAGCGGACGTCTGGTCATCCTAAGCTAGAGTACATTCCTGGGAGAAATCTCTCTTGTCCTTGGTTTTCCCGGGCTTTAAGTAGCAGGTACTGTTTCTCCTTTCAGATGGACCTGTAGATACTTAATTAGTAAAATTCGATGGCCAAGAATGTGTAAGCAATCTTGTTTCAGTGTTGGATTGTGGATTAAATTAGAAAGCTTTAAGGTAACTGAGCCCTGAGGCAGCATGCTCTGGTGTCTGAGGTCTAAAATGAAGAGCTTGGATCATTTTTCCCCCATAATAATGCCCGTCAGGCCACTCTTTACAGAGCCCATGTAGCACGGCAGGCACTGGCTTTGCTGACACCAACACTCAGTAAGACCTGATGACTTCAGAGGCCAGAAGAAAAAGGTCCCACACCTGGGGACCCACTGGCTGTCAAGGTTCACTTTATATCTCCCCATAGTTATCTCCACCACCCTGTTATGTCCTTTGAGTAGAGGTTATAAAATAACTTCTGAATATATGTTTATAATTAGATAAGATCTGAAAGCAAAGAAACCTAAAAGCAAAGGGCCTCTGCTTACACATCCAATTTGTGCAAGCGCCAACCTCTGACTGAGGATGGTCGCTCCAGTGCCTCTTCATGCAGAAATTTGCACTTGGTGGGGAAATAAATAGCGTGGGAATGATATATTCTTATTGCTCCTCATCATCAGAGATGATGAACAGACATGAAAAGTGGGAAAAGAAGCAGAATCATATATTATTACTACCTAGAATGTTCAAGAAAAGAGAACAGGCATTCTGGATGGGTCAAGTGGACCTTGCACAGAGTTCTGGTAAAGTGTCCTCGTGTCCTTGAAGATCTGGTTATGCTCAGAACTGAAACTCACTCCTGGGATACAGAGGCTTTTTAAATTAGTCTGGCTGAAGATCAAAGGGTAGCATATGACCAGGTTGTCATAGTGAGATGCTACCTCATTTGGGGTGTTAGTGTCGTGGTTAAAGCACACATTTCCCCAAATGAGAAACTTTGCTTAACTTTGCAAAACTTTGTTTAACATTAGCTAACTAATGGCAAAACTGATATTTTTTAAACTAGGTAATAAATTTTGTTGAAATAACCACTTTATTCTCTTTCTCTTTCATTGAGCTTACCGATCTTCCTTAAAAATAGATATAACCAGATGCTTTGGCATTATCCTTATTGATCATCAAGACTACTAGTAAAAATCTTTTCAAGTTAGGCTATTATTATAAATTTGTTTACAGTGCATACATTGAATTATTTGCTACCTCCAATGTATTTGTCACAAAACTATGTTATCTATCTATCTATCTATCTTTACTTACGTAGATCTCATCATGACCTTATACAGAAAGTATTTCAACCTAAGCTTAAGGATTCTTAAGATCCTTTTATTGGAATAGTGTATCATTTACTGTGCTTCTTAGCATTTAAGATGCGGGCCAAAAGCTGCATTCTACATCTCCACCTCAAGCTCTTGTGTTGGTGTCGGTGGTGAGATTTTTGTTTTATCACCTTGATCATTGAAAATTCCAGTTTCTTTAGAGATCACTGTACTACTTTATATATTGGAATATTACTTTTATAGACTGAGAAAACCTATGGACAGGTTCATTTAAAATAAAGAGATGTGTTTCAAAAAGGCTGGCAATGTTTGAGTAAAGGAGAGAGAGGCATTTTTTTTCTTTTTTGAGACACTCTCACTATGTGGCCCCCTGGGTAGAGTGCTGTGGCATCACAGCTCACAGCAACCTCAAACTCTTGGGCTCATATGATTCTCTTGCCTCAGCCTCCGGAGTAGCTGGGACTACAGGGCCTGCCACAATGCCCAGATATTTTTTCTTGCAGTTGTCGTTGTTGTTTAGCTGGCCTGGGCTGGGTTCAAACCCGCTAGCCTTGGTGTATGTGGCTGGTGCCATAATCCCTGTGCTATGGGCGCCAAGCCAGAAGGGAGTAACATCTTGAAATCTTTGTAATAATAAGGCACATTATTTCAGAAATACTGTAAGAGCAGCAGACTTTTAAATGGTGAGGAAAATGCTTAAGGTGTAGGTATTTGTCGGTTTCTATTTTTAATATATTTTTCATCTGTCCACATAGACTATATATGTGCTTTTTTCTTTTGTCAAATATTTATGTCATTTAGGTAAAATGTATTTGTTTTCTAAAGTCAATACATTTTAATAAAATCACAATAATGTATTTGCATACCTCATATTTAAGTAATATGTTCAGGATGTAATCTTGCTTCTGCTTAACTCAATTCTAGAACAAACCAAAAGTTAAAAGATGAAGGGGTCTTGGCAGGAGGAAAGAAGAGACTTTGACACCGAGTCTGCGCCGGGAGACTGAGAAACTCAGGGAGGAGTCTTCTTGAGCAAAGCTTGGGTCCGTATCTATTATTATAAAACAGGAATGCTTATCAGACATTAGCAATGATGGGACATGAGAAGGTCAGAGTATCTCTGCATTTGTGTTTGCAAAACTGCAGACCTTGAGCACAACCTTTGCCTCCAGTGTCAAGGGACCTTTGGAATCCAGGGAATCCTTACCATAACCATTAGGCCTGGTACTGCCACCCCTCACATTCTCTTTTGGAGGTCAGCTTGCTGTCCTCTTCATGTACATAACTCACATGCCATTCCTGTGACTCTTTAGCTCTCTCAAGCAGACGTGAGCCAAGGCTGAAGGTCAGGAAACAATTTTCCTTACGAAAGACAATTAAGAAAAATCTTTGTGCACCCCAAGCAAAACTGCTCTTTGATAAATAAAGAAGTCCTGGAACAGTCCGATACTGTGTCTGAGATGTCCTTGTCTTGTTCATCTTCTTTTAAACTCGTTATTTCCTTCTAGACGCTCTTTCCTTCTTTGTGGTGTGGTATTTTCATTTTGCACTGTTTCAGGAATTCTTCTACCAGGAAGTCACCCCAGTTTCCTATCAGAAAGAATGCGCTCCCTTAGTTCATTGTCCAGTCAGAAAGAGTGCGCTCCCTTAGTTCATTGTCCAATCAGAAAGAGTGCGCTCCCTTAGTTCATTGTCCAATCAGAAAGAATGCGCTCCCTTAGTTCATTGTCCAATCAGAAAGAGTGCGCTCCCTTAGTTCATTGTCCAATCAGAAAGAATGTGCTCCCTTAGTTCACTGTCCATGCGGAGCCCTTTCCATTTCCAAGAAAAGTCGCCAATGATAAAGTGAGGTTTAACCCAAACGGCAGAACGTACCATTTCGAATGCTGGACACTGGGATGGCTGGATATACGAATATTTGGAAGCAAGAAGTCCATCTATTTATGTTGCAAATCCACACCACACATTTGATTAATTTATTTTGAAAGCTACATTTTTGTTAAAACATTTATATTTCTCAAATGATGAAATTTGCTTAAGATTACATAGCTAATGAGAAAACTGAGTTTTCTTTTGATGAGACTGTTTTACACCCTAACATGAAATTTTATTTAGTAATTACTCTTTTATCTATAATTTTAATCATTCTTTTTTTTTTCTCTCCACCTTTTTATGTAGATATTTTCACTAAAAATAAATATCGAAGGCAGGTGCTTTGGTATCATATACATGTTACTATTATTATGTTATTTGCTAGTCCCTGAATAAAGCACCTAATATATATTTTCTTATTTGGTCTGTCTATTAGCAATCCTGGATGGATGGGCTTTAATCCAGAATTAAAACATTTAAGGAATAACAAAAATGTTCATTTCAGTGTTAATATTTCCACTATAAAATTGTTACAATTAGTTTCAAACAAGAATTCTAACCTTGCCCAAAAAGCATTCTTACTTATAGCTTCAATTTTAATGATGATTTTAGAGAAGTTTAACACTCATTAATGTCTCATGTACTGATGGTTCTTTGTCAAACTCTCTTTATATGTCAATATTAATTTATGAATATAATTTGGCCTTGAGAATATGGTTCTGTGTGGCAGTAACTTATGTCCTAAGACAAGACTTACTATCATATTTTTTTCCAAACAATAGCTTTAAACATCAATTTATTATTTTATGTATTTTTGTCAATGTATTTTTAATTTACATAAAAAGAGAATTTTAATTTGAATACTAATGAAATGCCAACTTGTATTATATCTAGGTTTGGGTTCATTTTTGTTTTATTCTTTCTTTTTTTTCCCCCCAGATCAGTTACATCTCTAGTCTCTGGCTGAATTCATTGAGCCAATTATTATCTAGAGTATCATTATTTTCCAGGGTAAATTATTTAGTAGAATAAGACAATGTTTTGTGAAAATGAGGACTGGGTATTAATGAACTCACAAGTTCAGAGTAGTCTGTCAAAGTTCAGTAGAAAACATCTCAATGAGACGTCAGGATTTAGGAAAGAAGGATTTGGTAAAACATTACTGTTCTCATTAGTACTGCAAGTCAATAAGAATATTTTTTGGAAAAAATCCTGCTGACCAGAGCGCTTTTTACTTAGAATATTCCTGCTAAGTTAGTGAACGATGTTTGTTACTATTTGGGGAGAGGGTTGAATCATAATGTAATAAAAGTGGCCAATGTTTTTGTTTTTGACCATTTGTGGGTATAGGACAAAAGTAGAGGCTTTAAGAAATATTAATATCTAACTCAGAAAACCATCACGGTGGGAGTTAGAAGGGGAATTAAATTCTCAACCACGCTTTGACACTAACAGGGTTGTTAACTTTGACAAAGCATTGATAGCTCCGACCTTCGATATATTTTTTTCTGTAAAAAGAAAAAATAAACTAGGTGGAATCCTTTTAACTCTAGGTACCTGAATTGACTGTATGTAGAGAGACATTACTGAAGACTAGTTAATGTTAAAAATTACTCTAGAGGCTCGACGCCTGTGGCTCAATCGGCTAAGGCGCCAGCCACGTACACCTGAGGTGGCGGGTTCAAATCCCCAGCCCCGCCCACAGAACAACAATGATGGCTGCGACCAAAAAATGGTCGGGCGTTGTGGCGGGCGCCTGTGGTCCCAGCTAGACAGGAGGCTGAGACAGGAGACTCGCTTGAGCCCAGGAGTTGGAGGTTGCTATGAGCTGTGATGCCATGACACTCTACCCAGGGGGATAGCTTGAGGCTCCGTCTCAAAAAAAAAAAATTACTCTAGAAACAGTGTATGCTAAAGCCAGGCAGGAAGAAGGCTTTCGTTCAGAGTTACCCCCCACCTCAAGAGTCCTCAGACCCAGAAGGGCTTTTTCACATCAATTGCGGTGGCATCATGGCTGCTAGTAAGAACTAGGTCTCATGAGAAGAACAAAGTTTTTGCCTTGCAGGACTGGCTACTGAGGCACAGGTGAAAAGAATTAGAGCTTCCTAATGATGATCAGGAGAGAGAGAGTCTGTATTTTGTCTTTAGAATCATGAAAACCATGAAGGGAGTTCTGAAATATAGTGATGCCCAGGCTTCACCCAAAAACAAAGAAGTCAGAATCTCTGGGATGGGGAACAAGCGCGGGTGATTTTTAGGTGATTCTCAGGTGCTTCCAGCACACAGACAAGACTGAGAACCACTCATCGCAACCAAGATTGGCAAATTTACTTTCATTTTAATTATTTATTCAATTCAATTGTGGGTAAAAAATCATAATAGAGGTCTAAGTCATGAGGGATCCTGAGATCACACATTTATTCACTTGAAAAAGAGCTGTGTTCAGTGGGTGATGGATACCACGCCAGAGGGAGCAGCAGGAGGGCACGCCACCGCACATTGACCACCCCGGCCTGAGACAGGTTCAGGTTTTTGTCTGTGGTTTGGCTCATGTTTCTATTGTTGTTTATTTGTCTTCTTGCATGAAAATTCTTTGTGGCAACATATAGTGTCTTCTCACCAAGAGCTTTTTGAACAACCATGAGTTGTTTGGAACTTGCTTTAACACAAACAAACAAAAATTACTACTTCAACATAGTAAAGTTCATGTTATACATATTTTATCCTAAAAATTTTCCAGGATAGACTAGCCAAATAGTTAAGGAAGCAGGGAAGAACACAAATTCATAGTAAATAATAGACAAGTTTTTTTTTTTCTTTTGCAGTTTTTGGCAGGAGTTGAGTTTGAATCTGCTACCTCCAGCATATGGGGCCAGCACCCTATTCCTTTGAGCCACAGGTGCTGCCCAATAATAAATAAGTTTTTAGTTGTATGGTGGCTTTGGAGTATACTGATTCTTTTTTTTTTTTTTTTTTTTTAGAAAGAGACACACTGTGTTGCCTTGGATAGAGCGCTGTGGCATCATAGCTCATGGCAATGACAACCTCTTGGGCTGAGCAATCCTCTTGCCTTGGCCTCCTGTGTAGCTGGGACTACAGGTACCTGCCACCACACTTGGCTATCTTTTTAGAGACTGGTCTTGAATTCCTGAGCTCAAGCAATTCACCTGCATTGCCCTCCCAGAGTGCTAGGATTACAGGCATAAGCCACTGTGCCTGGCTGGTACATGGATTCTGATCCTGAAGTTTCAGGTTCTTAGTCTCGGGCAATTTGGAGAATCAACCTATGGACCACAGGATCAATAGTAAGTCAGGATTTATTCAAGGAACAAAAATTACAACAACTATAAAAAAACCAAACCTCCTGGCAGAGAGAACCCAGGAGGGGAACAAGCTCTCCTGCTCCCTCTTTGAGGTCTGTCCTGGGCTCTCTGCTCAGGGGTTTATATAGTGCCAGGGGTTGTTTTGGAACTCAGTGTTGACTCTTAGAGCTCGGGTCCATGTCAGGAGGAGACAGCAAGGCGCCAGTGTCTACCCCGCAGGTGTCCAGTGGGGTATCAAGCTGGTTCCTCCATCCACCGCAACATCAACACTTCCAGGGCTAAGGTGGCAGGTCGTGGTGCCACCTATTCCTACATCAATTCTTATGAAACATTTTAAGAGTTTAGAGTTTACTCATTGTGAAAGGCCACAAATCCATGACCACGATATAAGTGGCTTTTACATTTATGTTAAAATTTACCTTACCTTTTGTCTTCAAAGCTGCAGCCTGCATGCATCTTTCCAATGTTAAAACAAGCAAAAGTGATTTGAACTTGTGACTTTTCTTGCTTCGGTTTTTACTTCTTTGTACGTTCATAATTATTTTTCAGAAAGAGAAAAGTGCCCTAACCAATCATCTCCATATGTCTATTACTAAGTTGTCCTGACCCCTGCAGCTGACCTCCAGCCACTGACATTGTTAAGCTATCAATTTAGGACTTTGATATCAAAATGATAGAGTGTTATCAAACCACAAAATCTTCCAGTTCAATGTATCACAATAAGAAAAGTTAAAAATATTTTAAGTCAAAAATTCACAAGTATCAAATAAACATTAACTTGATGTGATAAAACTGAAAATGTGACAGCCAAGAAAAGAACCAATAAATTCTGGAGTAACACTCTTCCTAAGGTACTCCTAACCCAGCCTCAAAAGCAGTAGTCTGAGTAAACAAAAATGTAGAATTTTGGGCAGTCCCTGTGGCTCAAAGGAGTAGGGCACTGGCCTTATATACCAGAGGTGGCAGGTTCAAACCCGGCCCCAGACAAAAATTGCAAAAATAAAAAAGTAGGATTTTCACTTCATTTATCACATTTGTAAGGAGTTAGGCTTTAAGGGTTTCTTTTTTGTCTTTTTTCTTCTTAATTCAAGACTAAGAATTGAAAAAGTGGGAGATTACAAGATGGTAGAGTGAAAATAGAAATAGCTGTTAGAGTTGGGTTAAGTGACAGGAATGAAAAGCGGTATCTGCCTTTTTTGACAGAAATGAGGCCTTGGTAAATTAAGAGAGTCATCAGAATGATGACGAAAACACTGACACAATAATAAAAACAATTTGGCAAGAACTATACAGTTAAACACGAAAAAATCAATAACTTTCATCTACATAGATAATTGCCATCCAGAAGTTACATTTCCGGAATCCCACCAGCTCAGACCTCAGCAAACTTCCCCACCGCCCCAGAAAAGTAACTGAAGTTACCATCACCAACAGTAAGACATATCTCCTCACAATGGCTGGCTGCATTCCACGCCAGTTTGAAATACAGGTGGCCCAGGATAGTTAAGACAACCTAAAAAAGGAGTGCAGAGGTTCACGTAATTCAGGACAAAACTGCCGAAGTGAAACATGGGTAAGGTGTAGAGAAGACTCATGACAGCTACTGTCAAAACCTACTGCTACAACCACAACATATAAGGTTGGACTTTTCTAGGACAAGTTCACAAACTTAATTGTCCAACCTCAAATAAATAAGCAAATATATATATAGGCACACACATATATACATACATATGGACAGGATGTCTGGAAAATAAATCCAGTGATGTAAAATGAATGATAGACACACATGGATGGATATATATTATATATGTGTGTATATAGGCCAAAGAAACTGAAAAAGGTTGGCCAGTTAGAGGCAAAACATTTGATGAAGAAGAAAAATGGGCAGCACCTGTGGCTCAAGGAGTAAGGTGCCAGCCCCATATGCCAAGGGTGTGTGGGTTCAAACGCAGCCCCAGCCAAAAAACTGCAGAGAGAAAAAAAAAAAAGAAGAAGAAAAATAACATGACATGATAGTGATTTTTGGAAATTTAAGATAATCATTGAGAACACACAATAATAAAAACAATAAAACAATTTGGCGAGAACAATACAGTTAAACACGAAAAAATCAATAACTTTCATCTACATAGATAATAGCTGACCAGAGTTATATTTCCGGAATCCCACCAGTGCAGACCTCAGCAAACTTCCCCACCGCCCTAGGAAAGTAATTGAAGTTATTGTCACCAACAGTAAGACATATCAACTCACAGGCCTCCTCACTTGTGGCTTCTCTTTCCTGGAGGCATTGTATCACTTTTTCGTATTCTTGCCCAAAATGAATAACCTGAATCTAGTCATGAGGAAACATTAAACAGGCTCAGAGCCAGAAACTTTATTCCCCAGAAGTGTAAAAGTGTAGAAAGAAAAATTTTTTCTTTAAAAGGAGCATAATTTACAACTAAAATGCCCATCAAGTGTTTAGTGGATAAAGAAAATGGAATACTACTGAGACAAGAAAAAGAAGGATGTAATGTTTTTTGCAGCAAATTGGATGAAACCGGAGGTGGCTATCCTAAGGGAATTAAGGAATGAAAGTCGCACACTGCATGCTCTCACCTACACTGGAAGTTTATTGAGTAGAGGACATGCATAGTTATACAGAGAAACATGTGGGATACTGTAGACTCAGAAGGGGGAAGCGGGGAGGTAGGGTGAAAAATTACCTGTTGGGTACAATGTACACTATTAAGGTGACTGATACAGTAAAAATGTAGACTTCTCCAATGAGTAATCCACCCATGTAACAAGAAATCATTTACACCCTCTAAACCTATTAAAATAAAATTTAACAGAAAGTGAATTAATTAAGCCTTCTGATGATTTGTTAATGCATTTACAAATACCCTCTAAATACTAATCCTTATTTATAGAGCCCTACATCTTGCCTCCTTTGTTGATTTAAGTGCTGACCTTGCCTCTGACCTCTGGCCTCATTCTGCAGCCCTCTTCCCTTCCTTTGTCCTCCAGCTGCCTGTATTGACAATGACTTAGACACTCATCCACCACATCACTTTCTGTCCTTTTGTTACCGGAATTTCTTCTTCAGTAGGTCTTTGGTCTCTGGGATTGGAAGAAATGTGGTAAGACAGGATTTATTTTACAGAAAAGAGTACAGAAAAAAAGCACCAGAGCTCAGGGAAGATGATCCAAGGGGAATAAAAACTCCCCTCCTGGGTCCTTTGTCTAGGCGTATTTATGTATCCCAACAATGCCTGGATACAATCCTTTCCTTCCCAAGCCTAGGAAACGTACATGAAATTCACCAGGCCTATGAAATGGGGGTTCTGGTTTAGTCTCAAGTGCAAGGGAGACAGTGTTGGGAGGGACACCACAGGGCTTCTGGAGCTAGCAACCTGGAGGTGTCACCCCAGCAGTTGTCTGGCCCCTCCCACTAGTGGAGTCTCCTGCACCCTCCCAACCCCGCTCCCCAACCCTCTGATTCCTCTGCCAGCTGCTACTGAACCAACACCCTTGGGTGGAAGCAACAGGTTCTTGCTTAGCTCAGGCCAAGCTGGTGA
This sequence comes from Galagoides demidoff, assembly GCA_963574575.1. Classification (NCBI taxonomy): domain Eukaryota; kingdom Metazoa; phylum Chordata; class Mammalia; order Primates; family Galagidae; genus Galagoides; species Galagoides demidoff. Next base: position 19,700 of record CAUYQV010085428.1, read on the forward strand.
GCTGGCTGGGTCGCTCCCACCCTGTATCACTTTTACTGTGCTGGGATCACTTCTTTCCTGCTCAGTAAGGTGCGAACAAACTGAGTATGTCTCAAATAAGCTCTCATTAAGAGTAAGGTGACCAGATTTTAACATTGGTAAAGCAGGACACCATTGATTGAAGGTGGGGTGGGGAAGGGTGTGTTCTTGATTAAAAATTTCTTCTATATGGAGCAACAAAAATTTTCATAGAACGCAAAAATAGTATTGTAATTTTTTAAAATTTCAACATAAGTACAATTTACAAATATAATATATTTAAAAAATTATGTATAGGGCAGCGCCTGTGGCTTAAAAGAGTAGGTGCTGGTCCCCCTGGGCGAACTTGCCCAGATGCGGAGTAGGGAGTTTACATTAGCCTTTTCATTTCCAAATGAAGTTACATTAACCTCTTCATTCCCAAATGGAGTTACATT
>CAUYQV010085429.1:0-15897 GCA_963574575.1 Galagoides demidoff
GTGGTCCCAGCTACTTGGGAGGCGGAGGCAGGAGACTCACTTGAGCCCAGGAGTTGGAGGTTGCTATGAGCTGTGATGCCATGGCACTCTACCCAGGGGGATAGCTTGAGGCTCCGTCTCAAAAAAAAATAAAAATAAAAAAATAAAGGAGTTTCATTGACAACCAACTGAGAAGAGGCTGAAAAGGAGCCCTCTGACAGGGCAGAAAGCCACAGAACAGCCAGGCCCAGGCCAGAGGAGACGCGTTTGCCCCTAATAAAGGCAGGTCAGAAATGGCTGGGTCTCAGGCACAATCTGCCTGCCCACAGCCACCACCCATGGTCCAGATGTCCAGTGTCAAGGTTGCCAGATGCCAGCACTACTGAAAGTTTTGCCATCCTAACCTAGGCCTCTTGACTCAGTGTGTCAGAAGGTACCTACTGGCCATTGTTCCTGGCACCATCTTTCTTAGAAGAATGTGTGGGAGAGGCTTGGTTAAACCCAGGCGGGCCTCAGGCTCTTCATCCTGCACTCGGCCCTTCTCTGGACCTTTGTTCGTCCTCTCCTCTCTGCCCACAGCACCCCTTCTCCATTCATCAACTGACTCCCATCTCCTAGTCAGGAGTTGCTTCTCCCCGGAAGCCACATCTGACGATGAAGTGATAGAGTGGAGTCCACCCCATCGTGGGTCCTCTCTAGTACGTTCTGGGGCATGTAACGTGCTGGAGAGATTTATGACCAAGCTTTCCCTGACATACAAGGCCTTGGCCGGTCGGCTTCATCTTCCTGTACTCTGATGTCCTCATTTGTAAACTGAGCATAATAGTACCGACCTCATAGGCTGTTGTGAAGATTGTCTGGTTCACATCAGTAACGTATGCAGAGTGGAGCCTCGTGTACAAGGAGCATGTGGGAAGTGTTCAAGCTTATCATTGTCATGACCTCCACGTTCTTTGAACCTCAGAGAAAAACTTTAGATCTCAGATGCATTTCAGTAAATTCTATCTGAGTTGATATTTGGTGCCACTTCTCTCTCACTTTTCTCTTACAAATCACTTTTATTTGGCTTCACTTTATTTCACTCCCCCCCCCCCCCGAGCCCCTCACTCCCATGCACAGGAGTCTCAGATTATTGGCGTCCCCAGAACCCATAGGTCCCCCTAGACTTGTCAGAGAGGGGACCGAGACTCTCAGAGCTTCTTCTAGGTGGTTTGACTCCATCCAGACAGCTTGGGGGATATTCTTTCTGTCTGCAGAGAGTAACTTAGCTAGTGGCTGCCCAGCAACTTTATAGAGGAAGAGGGTGCTGGTGGGTTCTAGGTTCATACAAGGACAGAACATTGGCTTTGGGGGACATGGATGAGGCTCCAGATGTCTCTAGTTACTAGCAGGTTATCAAACAAGTGCATTTTATTTTTCTGAGCTTGATCACTTACCCATTACTGAAACATGGCAGGAATGTCACACACTCATAATGCGTATAGTACATTCAGCCTTCTAGTAGTCTGTGACACCATGCAGATGTTGACCCCATGGTCTTGCCCCAACCTAAATGAAGATAAAAATCAATACAAAGGTAGGAACCTTCCTCTTGCTCATGCGTGGTGTCCCTCAATTCTTGGCCTTCTTCCTTTGTAACGTTCATTACCTATCGCTCCCCTGCACCTTGTCCTGCAATCTCTGTCCCCTCTGTCAGATCTCACTCCCTCTGGGAAGCCTTCCTGGCTGGAATCCCCACTCTGGATGGAAGGATTCTTCCCACCTCCAGCAGTCCCCTGACGGTGTCCTGCGTTGGTCAGCCCCAAGCCCTGTGGGTTCCAGTGTCTCATTAGGAACCTGGATCATGGAGCAGGGGTCGTACTCATTAAGTCCAAAGACTTCATCATCTGGTTGGAGGGGCCGGCCAGGGCTGAGGCCTGCAAGGGGGGGAAGGACTCTGGCTGGCACCCGGGAGCTCAGGATCAGAATTACAAGTGACTAGGGTTAGAAACAGAGGCCACCAGGACCCTCTGTCAGGAAGACAGAAACCATGAGGTCAAAGGGCAAGGGCATGAAGCAATTTAAAACCAAACCTTAGACTGAATCCAGGGCTTGAGTTTTTCCACTTTTTGCTTTTATTTTTTCACTCCAAATACCTGTACTCTAGTTTCCAGGCAGAAGTCAGTCTCATCTCCTAGGGGTGATAAATAACGCACTTCCAAGCTGCACCTCAGCTCCCTTTTCTCATGCATGTTTAGGGGACAGGAAGGAGCCCCGTCCTGTTTTCCCCTCTGTAAGGGACTTGGTGGTTTCTTTTGTAGAAGTGAATGGGAAATTTGTCGGGCTTCTTTCTGCAAAATGGTTTTGAAATGTGGAACGTATACCTCTTCCATCCTGGCTTTATGTTCCAGAAAATTTGGAAAGGAACCGTTGCACTCTCTAGCTACTGTGTGCCAGGCGCCTTCGTGTGCATCCTCTCAGTTACGCTGCACCCGCGGCTCCTCCACCTGTCTCCAATGTATTCACAGGGGGAGGCGCAGACACACATAGTGACCAAGGGCCAGAGCCAGGTTTGCAGCCTACGTACCACCGAGTGCAAAGCCCACGCTCTCTGACACTTTCCCCAAAGTCGAGGCTTCGCCACCGTCTTTTGCATCGCGTCCTGGTTGGAGATGCCCTTCCTGCCTGACCTTTTGGCTTAGAACACGGAAGTTCATTGACTTTGTTGCCTAGCAGGGTCTAGAGCTGGGCCTCCTTCCTAATCAATGCCTATCATTTTGCCAAGAGACAGGGTCTGCTGCTGGAGAGACTGACTCCCTGGTTATTTATCTTCCTCTGCCCAGTGTAAATTGGTCAGCCTGATCCTATTCGCATGATAAAAATCATAATGTCTCAAATTACTTACTCAATAAAATGTGGGTTTGTCTATTATTAGTGATCATTAGGGTTATAACGCAGCATGGAAATCTGGAGCAAATTAACTACATATGCGAGCTGCCGGGCTCGTGTGCGGTTAATCACATGCACAGGCTTCCACGGGGCAGAAGGTTTTGCAAGAGTCGTTGCAGGAAGTCTTTGTGGGAAGGGGACTGAATACCTCTTTCTTTTTCCTTCTCTTTTCTCCCATAACCTGAATTTCCCAATTGCATGTTTTGTAACACACTGCGGAACCATGCAAGTACCAAAAAACAAAACAAAACAGAATTACAGCTCAAATTAAATGAAATAGCTTTTAATGCTCTCATGCCTGTGTCCCTGGATTTCTCCCAGGCTGTATCAGAATTCCGTGATGAGCAGACACCTGTGGTGCCCTCATTTTTCGTCTGTCTTGCCTGACTGCTAAGATCACTGTTCAGCTTTCCTTTTGAGCCTTTCTGCTCAGTGATGTAATGGGACAGCCCTGCTGTCACGAAGAGTTCCCATCATACCTGGGCACTGCCATTTCCTCTGTGGCAGATGCTTCCTGGACACGTGGGCAGGTGAGAGGTGCTGACTCTGCCTGCCTGCATCCTAAAAGAAGAGAGATGTGGCTTTGAATGGCAACATGAGTTTAAAAAAAAAAATAGAAAAGAAAATCTATGTACAACTTGTTTCCTGTGAGAGCACCGGGAAACTTCACCATGAGTTTTGTGAATTAAAGCCACCAGGCTTTAACAGAGGTGATGTCATGGGAGCAGATGTTAGAATTTTTTTTTTTAATGGTTTTTCGTTTATGAAAATTTCTCCTTCAGAGACTTTGGCTTGTTCTTTGTTGATTCCGAGCACAAAATTAAGACCCACAGTGAGGGTTAGAGCGAGGACTGAACACAACTCAAAATAAATTTAGGGAGAAAAGGGAATCTGTTAGATCTGTAGCTGATAGGTCCTGGGTTAATGTGGAGTGCAGGAGTAGCTGGATCCAGCAGGAAAAGCTTTCTACATTTCCCAATTGTCATTTCTCCTGTGCCACCTCTACTCTAAGAGAGGATTGGAGGGGATGTGTAGAGTGAACTCCAGAAGCAGGGCGCCTCTGGCCACCGCTTCCCACAGCTTCACCGAAAGGGCAAGGCTGCTGCATATTGCCTCTGCCTGGGCTGTTCTGGTCACCTCTGCCCTCTTGTCCAGTCATTGAGCCTGGTGAAAATCTCCCTGATGGGGCCTCAGTTGTATGCTTACTTCTAGAGCCAGGAAGTGGCTTCAGCCCCACCCAGGAACTCCGGGAGATGCTCTGCTCCTACCAGGGGGCTTTTGCTTCAAAAATTACAATTAGAGGCCAGGAATGGTGGCTTATACCTATCATCCTAGCACTTTGGAGGGCCAAGTAGGGAGGATTGCTTGAGCTCAGGAGTTCAAAACCAGTCTGAACAACAGTGAGACCCTGTCTTTACTAAAAATAGAGAAATTAGTTGGGCATCATGGCAGGCACCTCTAGTCCCAGCTACTCCGGAGGCTGAGGCAGGCGGATTGCTTGAAACCAGGAGTTTGAGGTTGCTGTGAGCTAGGCTGACTCTCCACAGACCTCTAGCCTGGGCTACAGAGTGAGACGCTGTCTCAAAAAATAATAAAAACTAACATTTGGGGAGATTACTATGTTAACCCCGAATCGCACACCAGCACCACGTAGTTAGGTAGTGTCTGAGCCTCATTTCAGTAAGGGCTTTCCGAGGGCACAGAATTAAACAAGCAGCCGCTGAGACTCATAGGAAACTCACCGGGCATTTGGCCTCACTGGAGGGCAGGCTGGAGCTCCGTTTCAATTGGCAAAGATCATCTCACTTGTCCAGCTTGTCGCCTGGAGTGTGGCCTGACTCAGACTCCAGAGGGATGTGCTTTATGATCTGCGTGGGTGAGAGAAACCTCTCCGGAAATGGACAGAGTCGCCAGCTGACTGCAGAAACAGAGACTATGCTGTTAGTTTCCTTCACTGGGAACCTTCTCCATTCCTCATCTCAGTTTCCCAATAGGACGTGGAGGCAGAATTTAAAACTACAAAATGAATTGGTGTACAGAATCCATCAACAGAAAGGACTGCCCCGGGGCAGGGGCACCTGAGTTTCCCACCTTGGCTCAATCATTCCCTAGCTGCATTACTGTGGGCAAGTACGGAGCCTCTTTGGGCCTCAGTTTTATTTTCTATATAGTGTAGGTAATGATCCCCCCACCCCCACCCCGTGCTAACTGCTTAGCACAGTTGATTGCTCCAGAGAAGATAACAGAGGCTTTTGTTATTGTTGTTGTGATGTATCATGTCCTCATCCTTGGGTTTAGTTTGTGATGGCCGCCTTTTCCTGCCTCCCTTAATTCCCCCTCCCCAAGTATAATAAAGTTCCTCGTCCAGGGATATAGCAGCACCAGAAAACAGCAGATGGTCAAGAAAAAGGTGCCCTTCCCTCTGTTTCTCCCTCCTCCCTTTTTTACTAAGTTCAGGTCACTACAACAACAGACATTTCTTTCTTGCTGTTCCGGAGGCTGGGAAGTCCCAGGCCAAGTTGCCAGCAGATTCCGTGTCTCTTGAAGGCTGGTTTCCTGGTTCATAGGTGGCTGTCTTCTTCCTGTGTCCTCCCATGGTGGAAAGAGGTTGAGAGAACTCCCTCGAGCCTCTTTCATAAGGGCAATAACCCCATTCCCGCAGACTCCGTATGACCCAATCACCTCCCAAAGGCTCTCACCTCCTAATGCCATCCCGATAGGGGTGGGGCTTCAACATACAGAGTTGAGGGGAGGGGAGGGAAACACACATTCAGTCCCTTGGAATGCAGTGTCCTGGAGAGTGGGCTAGATTGGGTCAGTTTTCTCTGGATCCAGCCTGGAAGTGGACACTGGTGTAAGGATTTGAGTGAATACTGTTGACAGATGATAATGATCCCGGGAAACGCTAGGAGAAGCACAGTGACCTGGGTGGAGGAGGAGAAGGAGGTGCGTTTCTGAGGAGGTGGCTCCGGTGGGCATCTCTGGGCTGTCAGGGATGGGGGTAACATGGCTTAGGGTTGTCTCCCTGAGTGGGGAGGCTGCTGGGGTCTTTACGCGCCAACTCCCATGGTTCTGGGCTCTCCAGGATCATTAACTTCTTGGTAGTATTACTTTTCTGTTGCCTGAGTGAGGTCTTGGGGTGAGCTGAAGCCCTTGGGCAGAGGCCCAGGTGATTGTGGAAGGAGGCCACTGGCCTGTAGGGGAACCGTGAATCTAACGGGATGTAAGGGGAAAACAGCAGTGTCCACTCCACGCGTCGTACCTTTGGAGGAATCAAAGGAACATCAGAGCCCTGGATAACAAGTGTCTCTGTCATGCCTTAAGTATCAGAGAGTGACTGATAAGGGGCTGCAGCTGGTTATGGGCTCTTTCATCCTGGGGGTCCTCAAGCAAGCCCCTTCCAGCCTGGCCATTCGCAGTTTCTCCTCTTCTCTCCAGGTGATCCCACCTGTGCCCAGAGCCCCATGCAGAGCTGTCCACACTGCCTACATCCTGGGCCCCAAGCCTCACCAGCAAGACTGAATGAGGGATGGAGTCTCTTTAGGGACTGGGGGCTCAGCTCAGCTTCACCAGCCAGGGTTTGACCAAGCACCAAACTTGGAAGATTCTTCCAAATTCACCTTAACAGTTTCCTCTGGGCCGTGAGCAATTCCATCCATGCAGATATCAGAAAAGGAGACTTTGGAAAATCTCAGACACTGTGGCGAAGAATTGAATGCTTTGTGGTGGAACCCCACTATGTAATGGGGATATGGGAGCTCCCTCCCATTCCATCTGCCCTATACCCAGACTGTCAGAGAGAAATATTCAGAAACCCCTGCTGCAGGGAAACATGTCTGTGTGAGACCCTTCATTATAATGGCGGGAATCTGCATTTTTTAGGAGTTTGCTGATTGTATCTTGCGATCCACACCTGATCTCCTCCTCAGACTTTCCTTGCCTTTTATTATTGAAAATTGGGAACAGCCCCTCCTCTGGTGACCTTGGCCTGCTGGTGGGTGCTAGAGCTATGGTGCGCTGGTAAGCATGTTAACAACCAGCTCTTTGGGAGACAGCATTCTGTTAGACTGGGACCCACCCTACTCCCGTCTGACCTCTTCTTAACAAATAACACATCTGAAAAGACCCTCTGTCCAAGTAAGATCACGTTCTAAGGTTTGGGGAAATACGTGAATGTTGCAACGTACCTTCTAGCAGTGTGTGACACCATACAAGTGTTGACCCCATGGTCTTGCCCCAACCTAAATGAAGTTGGCTCCCATTCTGTCTGGCCCCCTGTTGGGGGCAGGGGACCTCCCTTCAACCCAGTACAAGCCAGACTCCCACAGACATGGACTCCCTCCACAATTCAGGAAATAGAAAATGAGAGACAGAACTCGGTCACTTTCTCCTAAGCCTGTCTCTCTTTCTCTTTTGCTGGTTTGTTTTTGTGGACATGGACAGGAAGTAGCATCCCATAGCAGCCGCCCTCAGAGTACACAGCGATGTCTGGTTACAATCCAAGCCCGGGGTCACAGTATGACCATGACATAGCAGATTTGCAATCCTGCTTGAATGAGGGAGAGAAAGATATCAGACGACTCACAGATTCAGATTCACAGACCCTGAATTTGGAGCTGGAATGTACCAGAACAAACACTTGGTCTGGTATCTCCTACCTGCAGGGGAGATGTGGATAGCGAGCTCTCCATCACAGATGTTCTAAACATCAGTCCTGAAAATACTGGTCTCGTGGTCAGTATGGCTGTGAACTGGTTTCTCTCTGCTCCCTAAAATGCTAGGAACGCATGTCTTTGAGGATATCGGTTGAAGACCTGGGGTAATAATGGGCCTCAGGTCACAGGCATAGAAAGTTGTATTGTATTTCACAGAACATAGAGAAGCGTCCTTGGAAAAGCCAGTGTTGGACTTTCTATTTTGGAACTGGCGTGCAGGCCAGGAGGGAGCTGACCTGTCTTGAGCTTGGAGGTTGTGTTTTCAGCTGAGAAAAGTGATCCTGAACTTCTCCATCTTTGCAAAGCCCAGATGGAAACCCAGGGCCCCCGGCCCCTCCAGCCCCACGCACATGGCCATGCACCTGGACAGCCACTCTACCTGTTTACAAATTATCCCCACTTTCTGCTTGGTTCAGCAACAACTGTTTACCCTCCCCCGTGATGTAATTAGGGCTTCAGAGTTCACGTGTGCCTATTATGAGCTCTCCTGTGTTTTGTCTTAGCACTCCGTTTCTGTAGCAGTAATCATATGTATATATTAAAATTTGGTATCAATTGTTTGGCTAAATTATGCACAGTGGGCCATCCTAACCTGCCATTAACATAACGTATGCTAAACAATGTGTTGTGGGTTTTTTTTTTCTTTTTCTTTTCTGATAATTATACTCTAAAGCATCAATTGCTTATTCGAGTAAATTAAACTTTGAGTTTTTCTCATTTCTTCAAACTTTCAAATTGCCTTGCCTACAAGTAGAGGGAGACCCAACACTCCTGCTGCTGCCTGTGGAGGTGGCCTGGGTTATTTTCTGTCTGAAAAAGACAAGTCCCACTTGGTGGTCAACAGCGCTGTGGCTGCCCTGATGCTCAGGGCTGAGCTGCCATTTGGCGCCTTGCTTGCTGCTATCCCCAAACCAAGAGACCCCCAGCATTGGTGTGGAGATGAGAGCTTAACACATGTGTCTGCTGAACTCATAAGTCATCCATTCTCTAGACAAATATGCAGCGAGCACCTCGTAGGGGTCTGCACGGTACAGGAGATACAAAAGTGACCGGGTTTCTGTCCTCTGTGCAAGGCAGCAATCTAGTGCAGGGGTCAGCAAACTGTTCCCATAAAGAGACAGAGAGTAGATATTTTATGCTTTGTGAAACATACTGTCTCTGTCTCACAACTACTCAGCCATAGTAACATGAAAGCAGCAGTGGATAATGCATGTGGAATGGTGTGGCTGTGTGCCAATAAAACTTTATTTACAAAAGCAAAAGGCGGGCCAGATTTTGCTGACCCTCGGTCAATGGAGTTGAGGCACAGAATACATACAAATGGTTTAGTTTTTTAAAGCCAAAGGATAATTTTAGACCACAGCAAGTGATATGTAAGAAGTAAGGATAGTAATAATGTGAGCGGCACTTGGCAACTTTTTTAAACCAGGGCAAACACACAAAACTTCTTCAGCACAATTAAGTTAAATAGGATGAAGCTATTCGGGGCTGGCACCTGTAGGATTCTAAACCCCAAGGGGTGTCAATATTTTGGCATATCTGCATTTCACTTGCTATACACGTGGGACACTCCACACAGAGTGGCCAGGAAGGCTAAGCTTACACAGCACAGTGGCAGGGGTTTCCCTTGAACTGCATCTGAGTTGAAATACAAATAGTGAGCAGTCAATCGCCAGGAGTGGGAGCATGGAGGGGCAAGAATGTTCCATGAAGGGAAAAAGTACGTGTGAAGATTCCTGGGCTAGAAAAATGTGCCATGTTTAGTAACTGAAGGGAGGACAGCATGATTGGGGAGAGTGGAGGTACAGAGGGATTTGGAACGAGATGAGTTTGAACAGGGCATTAAAACTTAGAAATGAATCGTAGGCCCATGACTTGGTTGCTACTGCTGTGTAACAAGTTGTGCCGCGACTCAGGGGTTTACAGAAAAACACTATTTCTCACATGGTTGTGGGATTCTGCAGGACTAGGCTGGACGTGGCTGCACTGTCCCAGTGGTCTTGCCCTTCATGGTGGGGCTTCCTCCTCTGTCTGGGGGTCAGGCCAGCTGTTTGGATCTTGCATCTTTGTATCAACTGGGGTTTCTGCCCTACACTGGACTTAGATGGGCCACTTTAGCTGGTGTGATTCTCCTCCACGCGCCTCTCATCTGCCTGAGACCAGTAAGGCTAGACAGGTGTAACTTTTTCATGGAGAAGCACAGACAGCAAGTGAAAACACATATAAGGCCTCTCAGGGTCCAGGTTCATGACTGGCCTATCTGTTCCTCACTCTATCACATTCTGTGGCCCCAAATAAGTCACAGAGCCAAGTTCAAAGTTAGAAGGCAAGGACACTGCAGAGTTACACAGCCACAGATGTGGATCCAGGGAGGGTGAAGAATGTATTCCCCCTTCCAGGACTTTTTGCTTGTACTTGAATTGCCTAAGAAGCTACTGAAGCATTTTAAGAACATGAATGATATGATTTGCCATACAATTAAAAATATATATTAATCTAACAAATGTGTTTAGTGGAATAGGCTGGAGGGTGGGGTAGGGGAAGAGGTCAGAGAGGGAGTGGTGAGAACAGGGTGGGCTGAACCTCTTGGAGTCCCAGAGTGGTGTTCTCTTACGCTGCCTTTAGGAAGCGTGAGATAAATTGTTAAACTTCTGGTGCTGGGCTTTACCAGGTGAGCTGACAGTTATCATTTGCATTCATCAATATAAGTCCCATAAAAAGTGAAGCAGTTGAGGAGAAATGAGAAATTACAGCCCAGATTAGCAGCCTGGAGTGCTCCTCACGAACATCGGATACTTACCCAAACCACACGTCATGGCCCTTCGCCCGTTAAAGCTAATAGCAGGATTATTCCCAAGGAAGCTGTAGCCATTATGTTTGTTGCCATCACAACAATAAAATAAATAGATGTGAGTCCAGCTCTCCGCTGTGGGCTGTCTCATGCTGATCAGTTAGCACGCCTATGACTTGAAGTTTGAACCTGTTGGAGGAAAACTGACCTTCAGAGGAGTAAGTGTTGATGTACTGTGGGAAAGTATTTCTTAGGAAATGGACCCAAGGACAATTTTTGTATTGTGTACAGGAGGCTGTAAGAAAACCTAAGTGTCTTAAACACAATAGCAGTTTGCTTTGCATTAACATAACATCCAAAACAGGTGCTCCCACCAGCAAGGTACTCTACTCCAATTGGTGACTCAGGGACCCAGGCTCCTTCCATTCTGTGGCTTCAGCCTGATCTTCTGAAGGTCACTACACTCTTCAGTCTCATGAAGCTTGAGAGATTCTTTGGTCCAGGCTAGAAGTGGCACTTATCACTCCCACTCTTATTTCATTGGCTGCAACTCAGTCATGTGACCATATCTAGCTACAAGGGATGCTGGAAAATGTAGTTTGCTGTGTGCTCATGGGTATGGGACCAGTGAACACCTGCCAGTCTTTGCCATCCTCTCATTCTAGCAATTGAATGATTTGTGCTGTTCTACTTCACTGTGAGGAGACAATAGTAACAAGGGTTACTAGGTAACTGAGTGCTTTTCATAAATCTGTATTATCTCAAACTTCCAAGCAGCTATGAAAAAATGTAGTGTATTCCCATTTCATAGATGAGGGAGTAGAGGTTAAGAGAGGTTGATGTTATTTTACCATCTATGAAATGGGGAAGATAATGGTACTTCTGAGAAGCTATATCTGTTAGGATATGCTAGATTTGCTGAGATAACAAATAGCTCCCCAAATCATGGGGACTTAAAAACCACAACGATTTATTTCTTGTTCCATGCTCTGTGTCCACTGTGGGTTATTTTTTAGGCCAGGACTTAAGTCTATGGAAGAATCTCTTTCTGAAATGTTACTGGTTTCTAAGGCCGAGGAAGAGAGGACCTGACAAAGTATTTACTGGTTCTGAAATCATCTGCCTGGGAGAAACCAGTCCAGGGAAAACAGCATAGCGTTGGGAATATAGGAAGTGTCTAAATACTATAAGCACCATCATCCAATCGCATAAGAACTGAATAGCAAGAAGAGATTGACTATTATATCTGGAATTGATCTGAAATTTACACAGTTGGTCCAATTGATTGAGGGAGACCTTGAGAGGATGTTTCTGTATTTGGGGTCAGGAAGATGGGGCAGTTGTCAAGAAGCAGGTGGGGACAGAGCTGCAGAGCAGAGTGACTAGATGCCCTTAGTGAAGGGACCATAAAAAGAGGACGACAGCTTCTGATCATATTCTCTGCAATCCAAAGAGAAAAGGTGAACTCAAAGCTTTTAGGAAGAAACAATTGATTTGCTTTCTCTTAGCTTATCCACAGCAACTAGAAAGGGAAGCCAGGGTATGTTTTATTACTGCACACATACATAACTACAGAGTCCTTACTTTTTTCCCTACATAAATTTCTGGTGAGATTTAATTTCCACCAATTAGAACCCAAATGAAGCCATTCTAATATGATTCCTACATCACGTCGTGGCCCCGCTCCTCCGCAGGCACGTAAGGAAACAATATCGGAGTGAATTTTAAGTACCCCAAGTTGTGTTCGCCTGTGAATGAATATCCAATTCAATTTGTAGGAAACTTTAGATTAATTAGGTTTATAATTTGCACAGTAAGGTAATGTAAATGTGTTGCTACAGCTTGACTTTTTGCTTAATCCTCTGAGCGGATATTTAATCTTTTTAATATTAGAATTAAAGCAACTCGGAAGATATGAATATTAATCTAATTATATTCCGATCACTTTAATTTCTTTAATGTTTTAAATAACAAAACAACTTTACAAATTGGTTTAGGTTGGGGACCGGCTTTTAGTGGATTTTGCATCTCATCAGTAAGTGCAATTTGGAGGATACAGGCTCCAAGCCCTACCTTAAGTTTATAGTTATGCAAATGAAAACAGTTAATCTTGGAGCTTCAGAGACTTGCAAGGTGTGTGTAGCTTCTGTTTAGGTAGGAAGACTTTGCCAGCCCCGAAAACTCAGGGAAGCAAACACCTTTATAGAACCCGGGCCCTACAAAGTGAGAGCTTTCCAAGAATCAGTGATAAGTCGGAAGTGAAAGGATATTTTTTTTTTCCTTTTTCTGTTGTTATTATCTCTAGGAGAAAGGGGGAAAAAAAAATCAGAGCAGGACAGGAACAGTGCTTGCAAATTTTATTACCTCATTATAATTGATACCTGCTCTCTGAGCCAATAAAAGAAGCAGTATTCGGCACTAGCTGCATAAAATCTTTAAAGTTTGGGGCTGTCAGTGTTGGCTGTGGTTAGGCTGACATAATTATGAGCTACATGTACCAGTATACGGCGCTTTACCCACAAAAGCATGCTGCAATGGGGACTCTTTCAGAGATAATAAAAGGATTTATCAAGTGTCTATATGATAGCTCCTTCAATCGCTATTGTTTTAGTTGGGCCTGCAAAACACATCCCCTGGCAATCCCACTTCCTCATCTTTGTTACTTGGCATTTCAGGAATCTCAGACTTGTGGTACAGATTGTTCACTTGCTTTCTAAAGGAGGAAAATCCACGCGGGTGTGATTTCCATCTCCAGATGACACTGCGGAGAAAACGTTTCAAAAGGTGCAGGCTGGAATTTCAGACTTGATAAGCAGAGTACATTATTTCCTGGAACTAATGACAGACTTTCAAAGGGGGTTGGAAGAATGAACTGAAGAACGTGTGTTATAAAATGGAGTGGGGAAGTTCGTGAGTGAGAGATCATTCTAACAAGTACCCAGTGAGGTTTGTTTGTGTGTTTTGAGAGTTTGTGTGTACCGTGGTTTTCCACTCCCCAGGCAGCTGATGAACCTCCTTGAATGGGGCTTCCCTAGGGGTTTGTGTATTTCATCAGGACTGAACAAATAGAAGAAAAAGAAAAATTCCTCCTCAGCCCTGTCCCATTTGATTGAATAAAGCAAAGAACAACAAGGAATACCAGGACACTTCCTATTCTCTGTTATTTTGGTTTATACCGTTTATTTAGCCAGATCTTCTGAGTTAACACTGTTCCCAGAGGCAGAGGGTCTGGCCACCCGTCACTGTCAGCCACTATGCAGAGACAGGGATAGGGTCCACCAAACTTCAGCAGAAGGCCCAGATTCTGGAGAAAGTGAAGCTAGCCTCTCTAAGACGGTTCTGTTTTTCCATTTCTAAAATCAGTTATATATATGAAAGTTCAAAGCAACGACCATGTTAACCTTATTTTAAGCAATAATCAGCATAACTCCGTGACCTCTTGCATCTTAATTCAAGGGTTAATCTTCTAAATCAATCCACCTAAACTACTCCAGATAGGCATCTTTAGGTTGGGAGCTAAATTTACAAAACAGTTAGAGTGGGCGACAGGAGGGGACCTAAACCTGAGCAGACCAGCGGTGTCATGTCCCACCTAGCCTGCCCGACTCCATCTTATTCTCACTACTTGCGCTTTCAACATTGTAAATTAGCTGAGCTGACACTGTGGTAAAGATGAGTGCAAATTCTTTGTTACACCTTCCACTGAAAGGTAGAGTTGAATTCATCTCCCCTTGGACCCAGGCTGCATTTAATGGGCCCTTGACCAATAGAACATGGCTGGGTGACTTTGTAAAATGCCTGACAACCCTGAGGCTGCCATGTTGAAGGAAGCCCAACCAGCCATGTAAAGGCGCCTCGTAGGGAAGCCCATGGCAGGCCAGCCTCCACCCAGTAGAAGTCATCCTAGTCGAAACTCCAGATATTGGGGAGCAGAGATAAGTACCTCCCCATCCCAAGGCCCCATCCAAACTACATATCAGGACAAACTAGACGATTGCTATCATTTAAAGACATTATGTTTTGGGTTGTTTCTAAGAAACAACACATAACCACAGCAAATGCCCTCAAGGACAAGTCATTATGAAAAGCGAGTTTAATTTTGCTATGTGGCCTATGGAATTAGTTGATTTATTTTCTGGTAGTACCATAGGCACGCAGCACCCCAAAGATTTCTCATTTCCTGACACTCAGTGAGTCAAACTCCTTGGGCTTGTGGGTGTTGAGGACTAAGCTTTGCTCTTCATCTTCTCTTTATGGATGTCCCTTTGGAAGCAGGGATGAGAAGAGGGAGGTCTCCCAGATGTAAATGTCTCATAAATATTTGAGCTCCATCTCGATAATTCTTTCATTCCCTGATCTGTGGCCTAATCTTCTATTTAGCAAGTACTTTCCCTGAAATAGAAGGCTTTAATTGGTAGAATTACTAATTTGAATAGCTTAGCGCAGCTCAGCTCCTAAAAAACCCCACTATCCCCGTTCCATTCTCATCTTGTCAAACCACCCATCAGCACCTACCCACCTTTTTTTCCCCCAACTTTTTTCTTCTTTACTCTCTTACTGCTGAATAATGAGACTCTCACTAATACAAAGAAACAACCATTCTTTCCATGCAAAGTGACCCCAGAAATCTTAAACTTAGGCACAGGAAACAGGGTTTCCAAAGAGAACTGAATTCACTGTATGTGTAATGAAGGGAGAAGCCACCATGGGCCCCTGTGACAGTAGTGTCATGGGTGAGTACATGCCATGTCCCCTGGTAAACTTCATTTGGGGCAGATGATTATATGGGACACTAGCATGATAAAGGTATTCACTTCAGTCCAGAATTTCTCATTTTAGACTAGGTAATTCTTTTTGTTGGGATCCGCTCTATACATTATGTTGAGCGCCATCCTTGGCTCTACCCACCAGAGGCCAGTTGCACCCTCCCCAGTCATGGCAACCAAAAACATTTTTTTTTTTTTTTTGGCCAGGAATGGTTTTGAACCCTCCCCCCACCTCCAGTATGTGGGGCCAGTGCTCTACTCCTTTGAGTCACAGGTGCCACCCAACCAAAAACATTATTATTTTTTTTTTATTTTTACCTATGCATGTGATTATTAGGTTTCCACTTTTTGCCTTCATAGAATTAAAAAGGCTTAACATTTAACAATAATGTTCAAGATAAAGACTAGAAACAAAAACCTCATAAAGAATGAACAAAGATAAATACATTCAGAAAAGAAATGTATGTTTGTAAAGAAAGAAAATGCGGCACCTGTAACTCAAAGGAGTATTCCTCCGGCCCCATATACCGGAGGTGGGGAGTTCAAACCCATCCCCAACCAAAAGCATTTTTACACGTTGCCAGATCCCCCTCCCTAGAGAATCATGCCTCCTGGCTGTACTAACCCTTCTCCACCCCACCCATTTGACTCAAAAAGAATCTTTCTCCCTAAGTTTAAATGATCCTGAAAATGTGGGGAAATTGAACTTGATTTCTTT
>CAUYQV010085430.1:0-17942 GCA_963574575.1 Galagoides demidoff
ACCACAGGCGCCCGCCACGACACCCGGCCATTTTTTGGTTGCAGCCATCATTGTTGTTTGGCAGGCCCGGGCTGGGGATTCGAACCCGCCACCTTAGGTGTACGTGGCTGGCGCCTTAGCCGATTGAGCCACAGGCGCTGAACCTGAAAAGTTTTAAGATAAAGACATCTCTTTCATTTTGTTCAACTAGGTTTTTCTCAGAAGAATTTGACTACAAAAACCTCTTGCCTAATTCCCATTAGCATCTTATTCAAGTTCTGGGGAGCACATGGTTTAGAAATCGTGAAAAGCCAAGATTAGGACCATCCTCATCTGATTCATTCGATGGATGGAAAGGGGTAATTATGGGCAGTATCTGAGCTGGAAGATCCCTCTGAATACTGAGTTCTCTTGGTCAGTAGGGGAAAATAAGATGCCAGCTGTGGAACGCGTCCCGTGCAGTTAATTATTGAAAGTTTATTTTTGTGTCCAATCTCATTTTTCTCTCCCAGTCACGCCACTCTTGAAAGCTATGGGTCAATTACCTGTCAGGAAAAATAAATTCTAATGCTTGCCCTAACTGGAGCTGTTAATGCCTGATAACACAGAGTCAGGGAGAATTTCCTAAGGGCCTTAAGGAGCAACCCCAAGCCTTTTCTCCTGATCTTTTCCTGCACATGAGAAACAGAGCCTGGAAAATTGCTTTGAACCAAACCAAGAGTAGATGGAAATGCTTATCTTCTTGAAGTGAGCTATTAACCTGGAGACATAGTCTAAATAAAATAAAAACTATTTTCAAGGATTTGAAAAAATAGGTTAGAAATGTGAGCATTTAAAAACCCAAAGTGACTGTCAATGATTTTAGTAGAAATCATTTAGACTTCTGCTTATAAAGAGCTTCTCTGGTAGGACAAGGCGATTTTTGGCAAAAATCAATACAGGAAGGTAAACAGGTGGATTAGTTCTTGCAAGTGTTTTTTTTTTTTTTTCCACAGTTTTTGTCGAGGGCTGGGCCTGAACCCGCCCCCTCCAGGATATGGAGCTGGTGCCCTACTCCTTTGAGCCTCAGGCACCACCAACTGATCTTTTGTTTTGTTTTTTATTAAATCATAGTCGTGTACATTAATACTATCATGGGGTACAGAGTGCTGTTTCTCTATACGATTTGAAATACTTTCAACCAACTGGTTAACAGAGCCTTCATGTCATTTTCTTAGTTATTGTGTTAAGACATTTATATTCTACATTTAGAGAGAGTCACATGTACCCTTAGAGGATGAACCCTAGGCGTGGTATTTTTTAAGGAGGGTTAATCTTTGCTAAGTCTCCTGGCAGAATGTCATTACCAGTGCAAGGAAGAAAAAGCACCAGGAAGGATTATCATAAAGGACCTGGTACAGAGGGAAGAGGGGGATGGAAGAAATAGGAGTATCTAGGGCCAAGAGAAGAAAGAAAAGGATTAGATACTTTCCTGTCTGATTTTATGCTCCAGAATATTATCACTACCTCTGTCTCATATTCAGCCTATATACAGCCGGAGGCTTCCATTGAACCCCTTGTTCACGCAATGCTACACCCAACACTATACTGGTTGCCTTCTCTGCACGAAGAAGAATGGGGCTTGGGGAGTAACCTATGTCCATTTATTTTCAGAAATCCTGTCATTCTCAGGATAGTTCTGTATGGCTTTATCCTTTTGAAATCCCATTAAAGCCAGGTCCTCGTTGGCAGTGGAAGGAATGGTAACTCTCTTCACCTGTAGCTGTTTCCCCCAGCGGGAAGCCATATGGGATTTCATGATTTCATTCGAACTTCGTATCAACCCAGAGAGGGAAGCATTACAGTACCACTTCTGAAAGTTTGGCGAGGTTAGATATTTTATTGAAGACCACACCGCTTGGTGGTGGTAGAACTGGGATTTGAAATCGAGCTCTGATTACATAACCGGGCTCTTGCTTGCTTCATATTCTGGTATAAAGATAATTTTTTTTTTTTTTATGGAGGGGAAGCTTTTGTGGAGAATGGAGGTGAAAATACACGGGTTCCCGATCTCATTTTCTTTCTAACTCTTTCTACGTAGCAACAAAAATGAGCACGTTGATGGAAACTCAGGCATCTGGGACTGTTTTCTCCAGGAAAGATTACATGTGCGGTATTCTCCAGTGAGAACCAGAGGCAAAGAACAGAGCACAGTAGAAATTTGGCCTTTCTAAGGCCTTTGGCAAAGATGAGCCTCACCATACCTGGGTTGATTAACAGAGCTCTTTCTGTATATCTAACCCAAAATATTTAAAAGAGATTCTAAAAGTGATTTTGTCCTTGAAGAAGGAATAGCATGGATGTACTTGAATCCAAGTTTCTTTGTAAATAGTTCTGAGTCCTCAAAGGACTTCTGTCCCTACAAAAAAGGAGGCAAATATTTCCAAGTTTTGCCAACACATATATTTTAAAAGGAAGTATATCTTGATATTTCTTTCCATTTTGGAAAAACGCGTTTGATTCTGTAAGCAGTACATGTAAAAAGTCTCATATAAAATGCATGCAGATCTTGGGTTCGGACGCATCAAAACCATTCTCCCCCCAGTTTCTCCTCCATTCAGCTTCTCTACAGTTTGTCTTCTGAAATTTTTCTACTTTCCGAAGTTCTTCAAATTTTACATCTGCAAGCCCAAATCCCAAGGAAGCAACATGGAAATTTTTCTGAAAATATCCTCAAAGGAAATATTTAAAGATGAAAACATAAATGGTGGCTTTAATGTTACAGCTGGGAGTCAGCAGTATTATCAATTTATGACTTGAGGTCATTCGAAAGCTCCCCTGGGGGTCCTAGGGACCAACTGGTGGACATTATACTGTCAGGAAAGGACTGGTGACCTGGGGTAGAGCTAGCTCTGAAAACTCTAGGTACCTGGGGACAGGAGCAGACCTGTCTTTCGTGTGGTCAGAAGTACATGCATAGAGATAAAAGGCAAGAAGAGCTCTTCAAGCAGAGCCTAAGTGCAAATCTCTGATTTATCAGATGTGGAAACAGAAAGGCAGACAGATTAGGTGTATTTGCCCTTGGATTGTACAATCAGTCAGTGGTTTCATGGAACTTCACTCCTTTTCTTCAGTTAAGACTACCCAGCATCACCGGTGGCACCTGTGGCTCAGTGGGTAGGGCGCCAGCCTCATATACCAAGGGTGGCAGGTTCAAACCCGACCCTGGCCAAACTGCAACAAAAAAAAGCCAGGCGTTATGGTGCCCGCCTGTGGTCCCAGCTACTTGGGAGGCTGAGGCAGGAGAATCGCCTAAGCCTAGGAGTTGGAGGTTGCTGTGAGCTGTGATGCCATAGCACTCTACCAAGGGCAATAAAGTGACACTCTGTCTCTACCAAAAAAAAAAAAAGTACCCAGCATCTTAGAGAACCCAAGAGGAAGCTTGTTTTCCTTCATTAGCTGAGGCACAGCTAGAAAGTCTTTATAGAAGAATAATTTCCAGCCCTGAATCAAATTATTCTCATATCCATCTATAGATTTTATTTTAGACAACACTATAAATTAGGAGAAAGAAGAAATGACTAATAAAGGTCTTCAGTGACTAATGCTATTGTAAAGTGACAGAAAATATATGGGAAAGTTTTAAACAAGAGTAAAACAAAAGTCCCAGTTGTGTCTTTCAGCAGGATGTCGTATTGGAAACAGGAGTAATTTAGTTCCTTCTTTAGAATTTCTCTTTATAAATTACATTAAAAACAGAGTAAGTTAGCTAAAAAGCACAGCATCTTTTTTTTTTCTATTAAAATGAGATGGAATAAAAAAAGAAAACAAAGATAAATAGCAAGTAGGGATATCTTTTTTTCTTTGTTTTTAAATTAATTATTTTTTATTAAGTCATTACTTTGTACACCGATTCATGTATGGGGTTCAAGGTACTACTTCGATATACAATATGAAATGTTTACATTGAACTAAGTAACACATCCACTCTTCTTAATAGTTTTTATTTTTACCCATATTAAATGTATCCATTTGTAACCTCTCTTTTTAAAAAGAGAATGCATAATTCAATATAATTAGAAATAAATCCGTTATTCTATGAATAACTATAGCAAGATTATTAGTTTTTGTTTTTTAGATTAGTTTTTTGTTTTTATCCCTTCAAATCAGAAAGTTTGACAAAGTCTCAAAATAAATTTCAAAAACAACTAGTATAAGGTTAAGGCAACCATAGCCTTATCAACTCTATCTGATTTTAACTATTAATCCTATTGGCATTTGTTAGGTACGGGCATTTTGTTCATTTGTCCACTTGATATTTATTTTACTGAGAATAAGTCAGTTACTTTTCTAGACATTGGCTGTAGAAGACCAAATGATCACGGAACAATGTGCCCTGCCATTGAAAGCAGAGAAGTCATCTGGTGTTTGTAATAGGCATAAGTATTATTATTTATATATACCACAACAGAGGGTGCTATGAGACTACACAGGTATTATAGAGTAGACCCTGATTTCACGAAGGGCCTCCTGAAAGTGAACCCTTGATCCTTGAAGAGTCGCCATTTTGAACATGGTGAATATTGACACCTACTAACCCAACCATTATAATACGGTGGTTTATAGGCTACATTCAGATTAATCAGGTTTTATGGACACTTTAAGAACCACTTGTCTTTTCCAACTTATGAGCACTGGGCAGTGAATTTCAGCACCCAGATCTTCTCCTAATCTTTTTCTTCCCAAATTGGCACTGTTTTTGGTTACCTAATTATAATATTTCTAAGATTTGCTAGGAAAATTGGTTAGCCATAAATTAAAATAGTGAGCTCTTTTTCCCCTCTTCCTCCTCGCTTTTTTGTACTCTTCCTCTCTCTCTCCTGTTCTCCACTCTCTCCTCACCTCTGTCCCCTATCTCTCTCCCCTCTTCTCTTCTCTTTTTCTCTACTCCTTGGTGCTGCTCTGCAGCCTCCCTCCCCAACCAATAAAGACCTTTTGTGCAAAAAAAAAAAAAAGAGTTAAAATAGTGAAATCTACTAGGCAGTGATAGAATTGGTGACGATTATTTTAAGTATGCAGTGAAGCAAAAGTTAACCCTTTAACAGGGCATGTATACACAATATCTCAGTCTAAAGTACATTCAGACCAACAAGGGTTGCCACATGCTTCACTGTGTCTCATTCTACAGTTGGATAAGCCCTGTCTGTTGTCATTCTTTCCCCAAATTCTCTTTTAATTACACACAGGCTTTAAGAGTATCGTGATACATGATTATCTAAATAATCAAGATTTCACCCATGAACATTTATCTACTAAATTTTTCTCCCCAAAAGATAGCCTATCATAACTATGATTTTTGTTTAAAAAAATTACTTTCATCTGCTGAATTTCTTAGGTCTGGCTTTATGAACATTTTGCTCTTTGGGCCTTTATTCTCAAGATTCTCTCCCAGCCACTCTGGAGACTGTTCTAGTTCTAGGTAAAATTTGTGAGGGTCAAACCTTGATCAGGAAAATCAATCAATCAATAAATAAAATCCCGTAAGTACCCACAAAAGAAAACAGGCTTACGAATCTTCCAGCTTGTGTATTCACAAGCTACATTTCACTACAATGTTTTGTTACAGTAAAAACGAATAAATAGGAGTGTGCAAAGTGAGTTGGGAAAAGCAAATTGAACAACCTTGTGACCCAGTATTCATAATTCTTTGTCTTCTCTTTTGAATTCCTACCGATTACAAATGTATCATCAATTGGTTTTCATGTATTAGGCACCGCTACAGGAAGAATCTCATTGGAGATATATATGTATATATGGTTCTTCCAAAGAAAAACCTTCCAAGGGCAGCAGCCTCATGCTGGAGTTCTATTTGTGTTCCTGGAGGTACACACACAAAAAAAGAATTAAAATAGTGGAATCTACTAGGCAGTGATAGAATTGGTGATGATCATTTTAGGTATGCAGTGAAGCAAAAGTTAACCCTTTAATAGGGCATGTATATACAATATCTCAGTCTAAAGTACATTCAGACCAACACTTCGGAAAAAGTTAAAATAACAATTTAGAACGTGACTGGTTGGGGTTTCCCAAGTTTTTGTAAGGTGCTCTTTCTCAAACATTAGAGCGTATGAGTATCACCTGCAGAGCTTTTGTTTAAGTGCAGAGTTTTGGATTCAGTGGGTCTGGAGTAGGGTCCAAGACACTGCGTTTCTACCAAGTTCCCAGGTGAGGCTGTGGTCCAGGAACCGCACCATGAGAACCATGGTGTTGCACGGTGGTGTTACACGGTGGCCACGATACAAACCTCCTCACTTTTCCCTCAATTGCCCCCAATCTTTATAATTTTTCTCCTCGGCCTCCTGGCCATTACTCACCTATCCTCAAATCTATTCCTGTGTCAGCCCCCTTTCTCAGAGAAAGAAAGGACCTTTCTTTAGCACCATCCAGCCTTTGCAACAGAAAAGAGTTCACCAATTTGCAGAGTGATATGTTTGTGTTACTTAGGCACTTTCTTTTTCCAAGGAGAAAAATGATTTCTCGGGAAGATGGATTTTATTGCTTAACAATAAGCAAGCTGGTTAAAACGAAAGTAACTAATTTCCAGAGTGTCAAATTAAAAGACAAAGTAGCAGTTGAGCCTGAAACAGCTGCGGAGGCAGTTGCAGAAGTCAGCACTCAAATCAGTGCAAATCCAAAGCGGCTGAAGCAGCGTTTTGTGAACACTTAAGTGCTTTCTCCTTTCATATAACTCATATTCATTCAACTGCGTTATGATACTCTCAAAAATGCCAACATTGTCATTTCTGTATATATCTGTAAACTAGTTCTTCCAAAGAGATGAAATTAAATTTTCGACCTCTAATGACTTAAACCAGCCGCTATCTTGCTGTGTATAAAATATAGTCTCCTCTTCTTCAAGATCTGGAGAGGGCCTGGTGATAGATTCTATAGAAGAGGGAGGGGCAGCCTTTCTCTGTATTTTGAAGTGGATTTCTGATCTGGACTCCTACTTTCCACATTCCCAGCCCCTGACATGCCTTCCTGAGTGGGTGACTGTAGAATGAATAGCTGTATTAAGATTATATTGCTGCCATAACAAATTAACACAAATGCAGCAGCTTAAACAAATTTATTACCTTACAGTTTTGTAGGATTACAAAATCTGGGACAGGCTAAAATCAAAGGTGTTGTCCCAATTTGGAGGCTCTGAGAGAAGGTTTATTTCCTTGCTTGTTTGGTTTTTTGGTAGAATTCAGTTCCTTGAAACTATAAGATGGGCAGCCCATTTCCTTGCTAGGTGTAAACAAAAAACTGTATCCAGCCTTTTGAAGTCACCTTTAACTCTTATTCTCCATCTTCAAGGCTGGCCAAGACAGGTTGAATCACTCTCACTCCTAAAATCTTTCCTCTTTTCCTTTCTATCACATCTTTCTACACAGGGAAGATTCTCCACTTTTAAGAACTCATATGATTGGATTGAGTCTACCTAGTTAATCCAGGATAATCTCTACATTTCAAGGTCCATCCTCTTAGTCTCATCCACAAAGTTCCTTAGTCATGTAATGTTCCCAGGTTCCAGGAATCAGAGCACAGGTTTCACTGGGGAACATTATTCTGCCTACCAAAATTAGGAGGGGTGTGGGGGACAGTACCAGAGTAAATGAGTTGTGCTGTATTACTAGACTATTACCTAATAGGTTTGAGTTAAAATAAATATTTTAAATATTTTAAAAATATCTTCCATGACCCAGGGAGTGAGGAATGTGATCCTACAGAGATGAGGAAGAATACGTCTCTGTCTTCCAGAAGCTTCCAGCTAATTGTCAACAGATGTTTTTATGAATGTCCACACTGACTTCTAAATGTGTTTAGCTCCATATGAATTAGTGGGGATAGATAAGCATTTTATTTTAAGGGAAGAGCATTGATTTCATGGGAAGAGTAAATGTTTCTTGACCATGAAGGTACATTGAGTGTAGAATCATGAAAATCTGTTCTCTAGGCACTAGACTGGCAAATCAGAACCACTGGCTATTACTGAAAAGAAGATAAAATGAGTGTCCTATTTTAAACATTCCCTTAATTAAAAAGTACACTATTGGGGAATCTGTTTTAATTAACCACAGATACCGCATTAACCTTTTCTTATGTTGTTATAAAGTTGAAGCTCTATTCCCCTAGGTAGAATTTCTTTAAATGCATTCTGCTGTCCTTAGGCATATACAGATTAAAAAAGAAATAAAATATGAAGATGTTAGAGTTCCTATTTCCATTAAAAGGTAATTAGACAACTCAAATTATGCATGCATTCATATGTGATTGTATAATGATTTAAAATGAGCAATTACTCTGAGATATTCATTGGTCCTAGTTAGAGACACTTGCATATTTTATAAGAATTAATGTTTTATATTTATTTACATTTGAATCATTATACCTAAAAGGAGATTTTTTGGCTTGGTAATCTTCATGTTATTAATTTATCATAATCTTACTTATATAAGAATAGCTATGATTCTGATTTACATGTTACCATTTAATATTCTTATATGAATATGGGATTTTATGCATTTGAAATAATATTTTTCATAAAGTGGTATAACATTTATACTAAATTTTGGAATTATTTCTGGCTAAATATAT
Source organism: Galagoides demidoff (assembly GCA_963574575.1). NCBI lineage: Eukaryota > Metazoa > Chordata > Mammalia > Primates > Galagidae > Galagoides > Galagoides demidoff. The sequence continues at coordinate 8,602 of CAUYQV010085430.1, forward strand.
TTAGAGATTCTCATTAAGAGAGCTATATGAGACAGTTTAGTAAGTGACAACGTACTTTCACAATCATCATTAAATAGAAAACTAAGCATGATGAAGTACTTTAAGATATTTATAATTTAAGAAGTTCAAATAATGCTGACTTCTTATTTTGAATAATTATTCTGAATACCATGTTATTTCTGGTAGAGATTTAAATTCTAATTTCCTTAATTGTGACTGATCTAAATTACATGAACATGTGTAATGCTAAACTTTAAATAAAACTATGAAATAAAACTCCTCCAATTTCATTAGAGGAAAAATATGAGAGCAAGCAAAGAAAAGTTTTTGTTTTTTTTTTTTAAGAATGTAAAAACAAAGACATTGGGTATAGGGGCAGCACCTGTGGCTCAGTGGGTAGGGCGCCAGGTCCATATACCAAGGGTGGCAGGTTCAAACCCAACCCTGGCCAAACTGCAACAAAAAAATAGCTGGACATTGTGGCGGGTGCTTGTAGTCGCAGCTACTGGGAGACTGAGGCAAGAGAATCACCTAAGCCTAGGAATTGGAGGTTGCTGTGAGCTGTGATACCACAGCACTCTACCAAGGGCAATAAAGTGAGACTGTCTCTACAAAAAAAAAAAGACATTGTGTATAAGTGTACAGATGAATGTTGAAAATGACGTGATTGCTATGAAGGCATGTAAGTTTTTAGAGTAAGTTTATAATCAAGAGAGGAACATTTTGTCAAAACAACTTTACAGAGATTAGAAAATATAAATGTTGAATTCTATTATCACTTTCTATTATGTGCACATAAATAAACATTTCTGTCATGCTTTTTAGGTTTTTAAAGTTTTAATAAATGCATTTAACACAAAATACACATTAACCAAAGAATATGTTTATATAGTAATGCAATTAGAAGGAATTAAATTTCTTTTCTTCTGTCATTAAGCACCCTAATAGCAACAGTATTTGGAATGCATTTGGAAGTGGCGTGTCGTACAGGGTAGAAAGTAAGTGGGAGGAAGAACATTCGGGAATGTTCAGCATGGAATAAGGAGATAAATGATGCTGGCTAAAAATAGAACGTTGGAAAAATCTGAGTCCTCCAAGAGTAGACAGAGCCAGCGTCTAATAAAAACAACAACAAAAAACAGTGTTCCAGATAGATTGGCATTTTGCGTGATTTGATCAGGCTGAAGTCGCAGAGGTAGACTAGTAGTTAGAGTGTCTGGAAGAGGAGGTGGCTGTAGCTCGCTCAGGCGTCCAGCGACCCTAGTTTATTTCTTACTAACTTATATACCTTAACAATATAGCATTCTGCAGGCACACACATGATCTTAAATTTACAACACAATAAGGTTATGGGAAAGTCACGAGCTTATTTATCTCCTTTTGTTTTAAAGAACAAAGTATTCATCGGAAGGGACAGACCTAATCTTTAACTTAGCAGCACAATAACTTTATCTTGATTTACCGCTACTCAGGTCTCTTCCAGGAAGTTCCTGACCACAGCAAGCTCTGTTTTCAGCACCTGCTTCCTACTAGATTCTTTTTTTCTAATTTCTCCGGGGGTCTTCAAAGGAATGTCCCTTCCTGCAGACCTTGAGGTAGTTTCAATTGAGGACAAAGTTATGGCAGCCTTTAATGTGGCTCGGCTACATTGGCAATTTAAGAAATTTTAAGGGTCTTTCAATGTGCCTGAGCAGTACGATGTAAGTAAAAATTACGGAGTCATAATGGCTCTTATTTACATATTAAAAATTACATGTAGGCATTTAATGCACATAAAAAGCGTGGAGTATCCACTAGGCAGTCTGTTAAACACAGCAGGTATAAATATAGGTAATAGAAGATATTTGTCCTTCTGGTACATTTTTTGAGCAAGGGAGACATGAACATAATTATAATACAACATGACAAGTGCTGTGGTTTAGAGTGTGTAGATAATGAGGCATGCATGGAAGTGTGGCTTCACAGAGGTGGGAACTTAAGGTTGAAATTGTGATTGACGGAACTCATCAAGTGAAGAATAAGGACAAAAATATCACAGTCAGGGAAAAGAACCTGAGGACAAGCCCAGAGGTGCAGGCAGAGGCCTGGCAGAAACTGACAAGTTGCAGTCAGAGCCCCAGCTGGACTGTGTGTGAGCAATCGGAGCTCATGCTTTGGTCTTTATGTGCAGAAATGTGGAAGCATCGAGAATGTTTGTGTTTGGGGTTTGTATATCAGATGGTTCAAGATAGGCTGGAGAAGAAAGAGATTGACAGAGAGGGTAACCTGCGGTCTACATGAAATCATGGGAGAGGTTGATAGATGGGAGCTTTTAAGAGCGAAAAGAGAAAGTCTGGAGAGGCAGGGTGGAGTTGCAGCTGGGATGCTCCATGTTGTTAACTGAAATAGTTTTTGAGTAACAGCATGTTTGGAGACAAGTGGAAAAAGACATCCGAAGTCCTCTGTTTGATGTTGTTTATGCAGAATTTGAATTGCACACAAGTCTTCCCATTAGACGTATTCAGTAGGTGGTTGAACAGCTGAATCTTGAGCTCCAAAAAGAGGTCAGGAAAGAGGTACGGATTTGCCCTTGTGGTAATTGAACCTACAGGAACAGGATGCCCTCACCCAGAGAGCGTACACACATCAAGAGGCGACCTCAACTCTTGAGGTGGTGATCCCTTGAAGACCTGTGCAAGGCGTTAGAAATAAGCTACCAGAAAAGTAAGAGGACAGTCAGGACAGGGTCAGGCGAGACCAAACTCTGCCAACGGTGTGGCAAATGTAGCCCATTTCAGGACCAACACGCAGTCACAGGGAACATCAACAGATGAATGCAGTCTGGACTGTGTTACACAGCCAAACCCCAGAATTGTCGGTGATTTTTTGAGAATTATAGATTTTTTTTTTTTAAGCATTGTGACAGAGGTCTCTCATCTCGTGGATGTGTCTGCTCCAACATTTCAGGTGGCAGTGCAGCTATTTGATAAAGCCCTCCAGAATAGTAATTTCATTACTATTGCTTGAGATTGCAGTCACAGCCTTCGTCTTTCTCAGGTTATTCTGATACAGCAGAGGTAGTGAGAGGGGTCCACCAGTTCTCAGCTCTTGTTTCTAAGCATGCATTTCCTCTGATCTTGCTAGCATGAACAGAAATGGCTTAACAGACAGAGCAGTAAAACCTGTCATCTTCATACCTCACTGATTACTTTTTCCTAATTTACGTTATTTACAGAAGCAAACGCTTTGCTTTTATAATTAAACCTCCCCTTTTATTTTCCTGTTTGACTCATGCCTGACCATGGATCCAAAGTTTGTTTCCTTGCCACTTTGTCACCAAAAAAAAAAGTGGTGACTTTCTCTTTCAAAAAGTGAAAATTTTATGCAATAATGTTTTGTAGCTGACATTCTACTTGTACTTTAATTGTTTACTCTTTTTTTTCTAATGTCATCTCCAAATGTTTCTTTTTGCCCTCAGTATTGGTTTTTTAAAAAAGCTTCAGATTTCTATTTTTTTAACCAGGTAATTTACATGTATTCCCCAAGCACAAAAAGAATAAGAATTTAAAAGAACAAAAGGGCCAATATGTCACCAAACACTGCAAGCATCGTCTTTAACAGACTTGGTGAAACATTTTCCACTTATTTGCAGAATTCAATGTAAGGAAATCTAGAACCGTCTGTAGATCTGATCACTGACAAACAGCAGAGATGTGTGGAAGAGACTTGGTGGGACCACATGTTTGCTTTTTTCTTTCCCTGAAGGTTTGTCAAGATCATCCTTGGAGAAGTCAGGACTCATATGTATAAAGAGATTTAATAAAAGTGTTTCTGCTACTCCTTTTCGGTCTCACCACACTAAGGGCAAAGCTTAGATAAAAGAACAAAGATAAGAACAAATTAGAATATTTAGCATCCAAACCCAAGCCGACTGCCAGGGTTTTGGAAGGTAGTAATGGTGATGATAGGGAATGGGAATGGGACCTGGGTATAGAATTTCTGTCAACCTAAAATTTGACTTGCATAGAGGGGACTTACGGAGAAAGAATTTACAGAGCTGGGAGAATCAGGTGTTAGTGACAAAGGCTCGGGTCAGACGTTCTGCTGTCTGAGAAGTAGACTACAAGAAATTAGTGCCTAGGAATTCCTTTTTATTAGATTGTAACTGTGTACATTACTGCATTTATGTTTTATTAGGAGCTTCTCTTGGAAGGGGAAGGAAGCAGGATGGAATAGAGTGAAAAGTAGGGCTGTGATGTTGTTTTGATTTTTATTGTTATACTTCTTTCTAATTGGTCTGGAGGGCTCTTGCCCTGACCAGAAGTTTAAGGGGTTTGGTCACAGTTGACAATGGCCATTCACAGAACGCTTTTTTTTTTTTTTTTTTGAGATAGAGTTTCACTTATTAATAACCCTTGGCAGAGTGCTGTGGCGTCACAGCTTACAGCAATCTCCAACTCCTGGGCTTGGGCAGTTCTCTTGCCTCAGCCTCCAGAGTAGCTGGGACTATAGGTGCCCACCCTAACGCCCAGGTATTTTTTTGTTGCAGTTTGGCTGGGGCTGGGTTTGAACCCACCACCCTCAGTATGTGGGCCGGCCCCTTACCTACTGAGCCACAGGGACTGCCCCACAGAACTTCTTTATCCTAGAAGATGGCCTAAGGCCTACATGCTCAACCTAGGACCCTGTGTATCTCCCACAGGAATCTGGTGTACACTGTCTGATGCCCTTATAGCTCTTGTCTGCTCTGTCCATTTTATTCCTGCCAAAATAACCACTGTCTAGGACAGTCGGAAAGAAGGCTGGGATTAGTGAGTGTGTCTGGTGAGACGGGTTGAGGAAGTGAAACCAAAATGCATGAAATAGGAGAAATTTGTTAGTCATGGGTCCTGGAGAGGTTGGGTTGCTGAAGGGAGGCCAATGGGAAGCCAGGAGTTGGCAGGGAGTTCAACCAGTGGGCAGCAAAGGAGGAAGGAGCAGGAGAAGAAAGGGAAGAGGGAGAGGGGCAGGGGAGGGGGAGGGGGAGCACATCCGTGGGAAGGTGTCTTTATTGAGGTCCAGCACCACCGGGGCTGAGGGAGTAAGTCCTCCAGTCCTGGAGGGGAATCTGAACCACTGCACATCCAGTACGGTCCACTTCTTTGATCACTCAGATTTACCTCTTCAGTTAAGTTCTGGGAGAAGCTACTCTACAGATTTGGAGGCCTCTTTTTGTGGAAAATTAGAAGAAAGGGCTAGTTAGACAAAACACTGCTTCAGGGAGTCTGATGCTCTAGGGAAGTGGCTGGCACCATGGCGTCCTGCTACCCACCCTTCTAGAGACCTTCCCCGCTGCCCACCGCATCTCCTTGCCTTGGAGGCTTCCCTGGTGCTGTGACTACGCCCTTGACCCTGAGGAGCTGGGCCCTTCATTCTCAGTCCTTAGGTAACAGCTGCTGTCCGTGTCCATTACTGTCAGACTATGCAAGGGCAGCCCAAGAGGCAACAAAGAGAATCATCCGGCTTTAAACCATGTTCCTCCGCATCCCTGTTTCTAAAAGTAGCCCCAAGTCCTTGTGACCCTCTGCTCAATGGAGACTCCTTGTCTTGCCAGCCAGTCTCTTGAAATGAGGAGACAAAATGCCATCAACCATAAGCAACCATGTTCATTACTCAGTGGGTCCCTGACTGCGTCCTCTGTGGAAATAGTCTTCCTTTGGAAATAAGAATTGCTACGGCCACAGAATTAAGATTTGCAGGGACAGAAGGTTCTTCCTTCTGGAGACCTAAACTCTCTTGTTGTAGATCTCAAAACTGGCAGAGATCCAAATCTTGTCTAGACATTGCAACTTGTCCTTGAGCTGACTGCTGTCTGTGCATCTTGACTACTTTGGGTTGTACATCTTGAGAACATAGCTGGTGCTCATGTTACTCTGTCCCAAGGGAAGCCATGGTTCTATTGACCATCTCCGGGACTGTGGGCAGGCCAGGCCTTCTCAATATACATTTTGAGGACTAAACACACCTGCCCTGTGGTAGTTATGAACCATCCTCTTCCTGTTCTCTTTCTTTATGGTGTCTTCATCCCCATTTTTATCGGTGAAGTAAATTACAGAGAACACCTACCAGTGAATTTCTTGGTAGTATCTGTGTCTCTTCCAGCCGCGCATTCCCAATTGCTTTGGTAAGTGGCAGATTCTCAAAACCTTCCAGTGGAAAGGTCATTTGTTGGAATTTCAAGCCTTATATAGTTTATTCACTTCTCTGAATCCTTTTCTTTCTTTCTTTTTTTTTGGAGAAGGCTGGGTTTGAACCTGCCACCTCCAGTATATGAGGCCAGCGCCCTACTCCTTTGAGCCACAGGTGCCGCCCTGAATCTTTTTCTTTAATCTCTTCTGTTATCAGCTGTCATGACAGTTCTGAGATTTCTCCTTCACTTAGTAGGACCATCACTTTTTCCATGATTCCGCTTTCCCTAGCCTTCCGTTCAATCCCCTTCTGGTCTAGCTCCTCACATTCCAGTTTGTTATGTACCATCCCAGCTCCTGGATTGGCCCAACGCTTCCCCAGGTCACTGTGATGGTATCACAGGTCACATACCCTAGTTATCAGCCTAATGCTTAGAAGGAGAGCAGGAAGAGGAACTGGACCATCTTCAAGGCCTTAATAGATATGATTGAACCATTTTATAAGCTCCGAGAGTTCAGGGAAATCTGCGTATAGGATATTTCGGGGTGCATCAACCAAGGTATCTTATCACATATGTTCAGATTTTATTTTTTCCAGCAAGGGTCTTAACATTGTTACAGGAGAACTGTTTAGTTTGAGAGTTTTATCTTCTTTTTCAGAGCAAGAACTTTATTCTTCCTTTGTAAACATTTACAATTAAATGCAGTTCTTCACATTCTGCTATGACAAGTCTTTCTTGTGGAGAGTACTAAATGGTCTCATCTGTGTATGGACCTATTTCAAAGGTATTACCTACTAGCCAGTTAGTTTTTTTTTAATTAATGAAACAATATCGTCCATGTTACTAAAAGCAAAGCAAAATAGTGATTTTCTTCTTCTTCTTTTTTTTAATTTCAGATTCATACAAGGGTACAAATGTTTAGGTTACATTGTTTGGGCTTCTAAGGTAAAGTTCAAGTTGTAGTTGAGCCCTTCACCGGAGGATGTGCTGTATGCCCTTACATTGTGTACATTAGGTGAGAACCTGCCTATCACCTCCCTCTTCCTCTTTCCCCTTTCCCTCCTTCCCTCTCCCCTTTGCTAGAATATTCTTTTGTTTTTCCTTAGTGTGGGTGGCCAGTTCTTTATATATTGGTTTCATATTAGTATTGAGTACTTTGGTACTTGTTTTTTCATTCTGGTGATACTTCACTAAGAAGAATGTGTTTCAGCCCCATCCAGGTAAATACAAAAGAAGTAAAGTCTCCAGCTTTTTTTATGGCTAAATAGTGAGAGTTTTATCTTCTCTGTCTTTGCTAGTCACAGGCTTAAGCCCCCAGCTGGATCCATAGCTTTATCTGCTCTGCTTGAGGAGATAGAAGCTGCCTTATATACTTCCAGGGACACACTCTGGATTCATGCTGGTTTTAGCTTTTAAAAAAACTAGTTACTTTTCTCCAAAGCATCAATTATATTAACAATAGCCACCATATTTCACTGTATTTACAGTTACTGTATTCTCAGAATCTCAAATGCCTGACTTATGTTGCCTGTTTGTTCATTTTCTTCCCCTGGAATCCCATCCCAGCTCAACTCCTGTGAAAGTTTTGACCTACACACCCTGTCCCCATTGCAAGGACTGTCTGGGATCTGTCTATGACCAGTGATGGGGTTCTGTCCATCACTGCCATCTTGATGGAATCATCCAACTGTCAAATTCTTCTTTTTCAAACCAATTCTGACACCAGCTATCGTTGGGTGGGTGGGAAGGTGTCACTGGGAAGAACATTATGGCTTGAAGATCAGTTTGCCAGTATTTACTAGAGAATCCTCTTTTAGACAATTCTTGTGAAAGGGGAGGGAAAGAAGCTGTGCTGGGAGAATGAAGTCAGCCTTGAATGCAGGCTTATGAATCCTCAGAAAACCCTGTGAGGAGCTCTGAAACTGGGATGCCCTCTGCATCACCTAGTTATAGGATGGAGCCTTCCCCAAGAAGGTTGCTGTACTCATGGACAATCTTTAGCGAAAGGCTGTCTATCAGTGGCACTTCAGGCATCTGGGGAGTAAGTCTTAAGTCTTGAATGGGGACTTGGACAGCGCATGACAGAACCCACCACAGGCTGTTACTGACTCTAATTACTCCCATTTACTTTTTCTCCTGATGTCTACTTTATTCAGATAATGGAGGCATTGCTCTCCCTAGACTCCAAATACTAGTTCTGTCCAAGTGGCATAAACATTCCTTTCTCTCCTTTATGTACTATATGTGCTGAATGGTGCTCAGCAAAATACTGTAGAACCTCTGTAAGTTGAGCACCCGAAGAACTGTAACAAACTGGTCAACATAGGGAGGTCAACGTAAGGAACTAGGCCTGCTGTACTGAAATGTACACATGGTGCATGTCTGGTCTATGAAAATTAGGCCAGTGTTAGAAGGCGGTCAATGTAGGGAGGGGGTCAATGATGGATTTCACACTGTATTTATCAATTAATCTAATATACAACAGGGTTTTGTATACATGTATATGTAATGCATTAGTTATATCAAAGTCAGGCAAAGTTAGAACTAGCTGTAGGTTCAATTAATAAGAAAGTGATTAGGAAGAAAAAAGTGATTTCAGTACTTCTCAGGCACATTTAGTCAGATCTCATACAAGAGATACTCTCTTTGATCTCAAAGTCATATAACTGGAGACACAAGACAATCTATTTGGTAGCCAAGATCCAGGAGCCCTAATTGTGCATGAGATTTCATCATTTGTGATTATTCTCAAATTTACTTTTTCCAAAAGAAATTTGCAGAAGGCCAATGCCATTGGCAGACAAGAGCATTATTAGCTATTTATATTTTCAGTAAGGCAATTTCATCAGGATGCTCTCCGAATGGCAGCTGGCTAAGAAGTAGTTATATATTGGACAGGAAGGTTAAGAAGTGAGTGAAGGGCTCGGTGCCTGTGGCTCAATCAGCTAAGGCGCCAGCCACGTACACCTAAGGTGGCGGGTTCCAATCCCCAGCCCGGGCCCGCCAAACAACAATGATGGCTGCAACCAAAAAATGACCAGGTGTTGTGGCGGGTGCCTGTGGTCCCAGCTACTTGGGAGGCGGAGGCAGGAAACTCGCTTGAGCCCAGGAGTTGGAGGTTGCTATGAGCTGTGATGCCATGGCACTCTACCAGGGGGACAGCTTGAGGCTCTGTCTCAAAAAAAAAGAAGTG
>CAUYQV010085431.1:0-23861 GCA_963574575.1 Galagoides demidoff
TGGTCCCAGCTACTTGGGAGGCAGAGGCAGGAGACTCGCTTGAGCCCAGGAGTTGGAGGTTGCTATGAGCTGTGATGCCACGGCACTCTACCCAGGGGGATAGCTTGAGGCTCCGTCTCAAAAAAAAAAAAAAAAAAAAGAGTCCTCTACAAACAAAGTCCCATTTTCCTACCCTAGTACCTAGGACCCCTGATTTTCCATCCAGTCCTCAAATGGCACCTGGGATATTTGTAGAAAAGCTCTAGTCTCCCTGACACCATCACTCCAGGTCTTCAGGGCTTCTCTCCGGCTTCGTATTCCACAGAGACCAAGGAGGCAGTGAAAGAGGAGGCTGGGCCCATACAAAGCATGAAGCTCCAGACACCAAGAACAACTATCTCTCTACCTCACCCAGGCGTTCCCACTCCCCTGGCTCCTCGGCTTCCATTGCTATACAAGCAGCCCCAATTCTAGCAGCTGGCTGGGCATAGTGGCGGGGGTGGCTCCAAAGATAAAAATAGCCCCCTGGTGGCAGAGCTGGGGTGCCATCCTGGGAGGCGCTGTTGACATGGCAGCAGTGCTGAGAGATCTCTAGATACTGGACAGAGGAGCTGGAAGTAGATGGGGGAAAGGGGAAGAGGATGGAGATGGAGAAGGGGATGGGAAAGGGAATGGGACAGGGCCTGAAGAAGACTGGAAGAGAGTAGGGAAAGGCTGGAAACCAGGAGAGTGGAGGAAGAGGAGGAAAAGGAGGAGGGACTAAGGGGACTGGGAGGAAGGAAAGGAGATTTGAAAGGTACTGCAGAGGAGAATCTGGGGATACACTGAAGGGGGCTAGGGCAGAGTCTGTAGTCTTCAGACTCCACCTGTGTGTGTGTCTGAAGGCAATTCTGCCTCCGCCTCCTGACCAGAAGCCCTTTCTAACAAGTATTCCTAGGAACAGCCCAGCACAACTCAGATCACATGAAGAGGGGAATAATCTAAGCCTGTGGCATCAACCCCCCACCCACTACTCTGCCAGTCCATGGTCTGTTAGGAACCGGGCTGTACAGCAACAGGAGGTGCATGGTGGGTGAGTGAGCAAATTCCATCTGTATTTACAGCCGCTCCCCATTGCTCCCATCACCGCCTAAGCTCCGCCTCCCACCAGATCAGCAGTGGCATGAGATTCTCGTAGGAGAGCAAACCCCACTGTAAACTGCATGCTCCAGGGATCTAGGCTGCTCCTCAGGAGGATCTAATGCAGGATGGTCTGAGGTAGAGCTGAGGCAGTGCTACTAGTGCTAGAACCATCTAGTTACAGGAAAACAAGCTCAGGGTTCCCAATGATTCTGCATTATGGTGAGGTGTATAATTATTTCATTATACATAATATTACAAGTAATAATAATAAAAATAAAGTGCACAATAAATGTAATGCACTTGAATCATCCAGAAACCATCATCCTCTCCCCCAGTCAGTGGAAAAATTGTTTTCCATGTAACTGGTCCCTGGTGCCAAAAAGGTTGGGGATTGCTGATCTAAGCAGCTTGAGCTTTAGCCCAGATGAATAAGAACCCAGGTGTCCCAGCTCCCAGCCCAGAACACAAATGAGTCACTTCTCCCTTAGACTTCAGCCCTTGAGAGGGGAGGAACTGGGGAGTGTGGACAAGGTCAGAGGAAGGCAAATTTTGAAGAGGAGGCTCCTAGTACCACGTCCGGAAGAACTTTATCCAGTTCATTTGTCACCCTTCTCTCCTTCCCTGCACTATTTAATTCTGCTCATTTACCACCTCTATGAGGACCACTCCACCAGCCCTCCAAGCCACAACCCAACAGATGTTCCCAGCAGATGCCCTGCTTCTAGGGGACCTAACAGATGTTGAAGGAGGCCTGGGATGGAAAAGTGAGTTGGAAGCTTGGCAAGGTACCGACTACCAATGTGATCGGAGCAGCACTGAGTTGCAGATCTGCAGGGTTTGGGTCCAGTCCCAGCACTGCTCTCCATCTTACCAATTATCTCTGGGCATCAGTTTCCTCCTGTGACACTTTATGGTTCCCAGATTTAGGACCAGGGTCAGAGGCATTAGGGAATTAGGATGCCAGGCCTCAATCCCCCAGTTCCAGAGTTTGTCCTCTCTGACTGACGTGCTTCCTTCCCCAAGTCAGCTCCAGCCTGCTGCTTAAAGGAGGAATGTGGCTTTTTTGTCTTATCAGAGAAAGGTCACATTCAAACCTCCATGAACTTTTCAGGAAGTTCTCCTAAATTTCTATCCTCAATCTATTTCACTGCAATGAAAACAACAGTAAATTGTCTTGGCATTTCAAAGATGAACAGAATGAGAAAGAACAGGAGGGACACAGACGTCTTTGAGGTGTCTAGTACAATCTGATTTATTATACATCTTCTGGATTGGAATTTCGAAAGCTACTGTTTGGTAGGGAGATACTCAGGGTTTAGGGAGCTTGGCAACACTGTTGGCATGTTTGCTTACTCAGCCCAGGCCCCAGGAAGTTTCCAAACAAGGTGGGCATCGAAGAGAGAGCCAGGGAGGTGGTGCCAAGCTAGATATGTAAGAGCAGCTGATAAACAGGGGAGCAGAGAAGCCAAGGAAGAGGAATAAAGGGAGAAACTTCCCTATGCCCAGGTCCTGCTGTCAGAAAATCACTGACCACCCCCACGCCCAGAAAGCTCACTTCCCAACCTAAATGTTGCCAACACCAGCTGGCAGAACCTAATCACCCCCACTGCAGCCACCATAATTATTTGCAAATCTGACTTCTCACTGCAGCTGTGGAATCAACTGACCTGGGAACCTGGCTTTATCCACCAGCACCACCTGCAGCACCCTCTTCCTAGCTCTTCTCCATGCCCCACGCCCCCAGGCCTCATCCTGGAAACACCTGGCCCTTTTTCCTCCATGCCTGCCTCTCCACCAAAAAAAAGCCCATCACAGCTCTTTCAGTGGACCCTCTGCCAGGTCTGGGATGCTGAGGTAGCATTCAAACCTGATGTTTTCTTCCCAGACAGGGATCAGTGCCATAGGTGCTGCAGGACATGGGGGGAGAGAAGCTGTGGCAAGGTGGAGGGACAAGAGGGCGGACGGGCAAGAGCACTGGCCCTGGGGACCACCCTGCACTGAATGAACAACTTGGTTTTCCTCTTTTCCCTTCTCAGAAACTGTTCTTTTCCCCCTCAATTCCCATTTATGCTACTTCCAAAGAAAGGGGAAAATGGTCCCCCGGTTCTCTTGGACATTTAGTCTTCCTCCCTTAGGGGACAGTCTCATTATCTAACAACTTCCAGTCTCCCCAGTTGTCTCACCTCCACCCCACCTGCTGCCCTGGTTTTGTCCCTCTCTCTGCTGCTGTCCTGAAGAGAGTTGGAAAATAGCTACTCAGCTTCCGTACCTGAGAAAATCAGCCCCCTGAGATTCAAAGGCAATTACTCCGCTTCCTCCCCAGAGGACCTGGGAGGATGAGGTCACTGAGAAGGCAAAGAAAGGCCTCATGGAAGGCAGGAGTTGAGGCTGGACTTCTAAGAAGGCCCCTCAGCAGACTCATCACCATCACCACAGCAAGACCTGGGCGAGGGGAGGGAGCCCCAGGAACTCACTGGCTCCTAGCCCAGACCAAGGAGGAGGAGAACTGAGGGAAAGAATGACAGGGTAGTCAAAGGGAACAAGGACAGAAAGGGGAAGTGGGACAAGAAAGAAGTGTGATTTAGAGCCTGACACAGAAAGGGAACCCAGAGAAGGATGAGGCCCAGGAGAGGATGCGGGGGAATCAAAGGGAAGGAAAGGAGAGAGCAGAGAAGTTGGAGACAAATCCTCCATGATGCCTTTAAAGATTTGACAGAGAGGGACCTGTTCCAAGGTTTCCTGCTCCTCCATCTCAGTCCAAGGGTGATAAAAAAGAGAGAGAGAGAAGGAATCTGGGAGACAACCATTCACGTCCCTTATTTCAGGCAGGGAGCAGGTGGAGAGCAGGTGGAGAAGGGCCTATTGACATCTGGGCTTCTTTCTTTCTGGGTCTCTCACCTGGTCTTCCAGTCCCACTGCATCCCAACCTCCTTCACCTTCTGGGCAAAATGATCAATGCAAGCTCAAATGTGGCATCTCCTCTCTTTTCCCAAACTGCCTCCTGAAGCTCTCAGACAGGTAGAGTGATATTGGGGTTCTACGGACTTTAGACAGTCTCTAAAACAGGTTACGCATGGCATACCTGATGATATTGCCCCCAGGCCTAGGGCTACGGAGCAAATGGCAAGGCAGGCTTGGCCTCCCCACACTCACTGTCTCACAACTGTGGGATGGAGCAATGACTCCATCCACTTCCAGTTTGACCCCTGAGGGGATGATAAAGAGTAAACTACTTTCTTTTGACCCCAGCAGCCCACATTCTTCCCAGTACAACCCTCTTTCAGCTCTACTCAGCCTTCTGGTCTCGAACCTCCACCACCTGCCCTCACTCCTTCCAGATAACCATCCATCAAGACTTCTCCAAATCAGGTCCTAGACACTAGGACTTGAGCCTATTAGGTAATTCATATTCCTGCCTCTCGAGTCTTTGTTTTTCTCTGTCATCTTCCCAGACCCCTACCTTTTCCACAAAGCAAGCTCCCTCAAGCTAAAGATCTCCACAGTTTATATCATTTAAATGCCACTTTCACATGATGATAGCAAATGAAGCACTGAGACACAGAGAGACTAAATTCAAGATTACACAGCTACTAATTGAGAATGGAGATGTGAACTAAAACTCAAGTCTCCTAATATTCCCTGTGCTTCCAGTTCCCTGCCGCCAACCACCCATTCTGACCAGAGGTTGTGAAGTTCTTCTTTTGGTCTGAATTTTATTTCCCCTATCTCTGCACCTCCTCTTCACCTCACTGCAGGAATTTTCCACCCTCTATCCTCCCAGAAATACCACACAGTCCTCATTCAAGACAAAGACGATGGAGAAAATAGAGAGACAGAAAACATTTGATGGAAGAGCGGGGTATAAACCCTGGGGAGCAGGGATTTTCTCTGCCATAGTTGGAAATAAAAGCAGAAGGGCTAATCCAGGGAGGACAGCACTAAAAATCATCCCTGCCAAGGCCTGGAAGAAATGATACTCCTCTTTCTCCAGAGGCCGAGGGAGCCATAGTTTCTGCTGCAATCTGCACAGCAGCCCCACGTCCATACACAGAGGATGGCAGCCTGATTTTCAAAACTGGTAAGAGCCACAGAAGATCACGCCACAGGGCATATACAGAATGAAAGCAAAAGACAGGGTAAGTCAATGAGCCTTCCTCAGCTCCTCCTTCTGCCTACTGGATCTTCCCAAGATTGTGAAAAAAACTGAGTGTGTCACAAACACACAAGATCACACATACATATTATCCAATTGTCTACACGCATACTCACACTCATACGTCATCTCATTCATACCTAGGACAATTTCAGGTATTCAGGCAAGTACATACCTTCCCAACACATTTATTATCATACATGCCATTTATAAACATTCAGACAAACATACATCACCAGGGAGCTCCACTTCCACAAACTGTCCCCAGCATGCACATCACCCTTCACACAGACACATATGTACACACACACACGTCAGGCAGTGCTCACAGTTCCATCCTGGCATATTTCATTCACACAATCCAGATGCCATAGTTTCTGTATTCTCTCTGTAACTCCTTCAGTACCAGGCTCTGTCCTGAGGTCCCCAAACCCTACATCTTTCAAATATCTCTCAAAGAACATCACCTCTGTACCTCTATCTCCATTTCCTACCCCCCACACACACACACACAGAAGTATACGCACACCACTGAACTGGGCCTCATGACATATATGCATACATTCATTGATTCAGCTGTTCGTTCCTTTATTTAACAGCATGAGGGAGTGCTTGTTGTGTTCAAGGTACCACACCAGACTCTGATGAAGCAAGATGAAGCAAAAGTAATCCTCAACTGGGGCCCCATTCCAGCTCAACTGTAATGACCTTGGACCACAGCATGGAACACAGAGCCTAGATATGGGGGCTCTTGAGTGTGTACCGTGTAGAGAAAGAGAAAAGCATTATGTCTATACGGTCCCAAAGGAAAGAAGATGTTCTATCTGTAAAATGTAAAATTCTACGAGAAAGACTGGAGCAGAGAAAAGAGAGTGACACTTGTACTATCCCAAGAGAAAACCCTTATCTAGACTTTTTCTGTGTGTGTAACCCACCCACCCCCCAAAAAAAAAGATTGGGCAGAAACCAAAATGGTAAAATTTCACTAAAATGAGGAACAGGATGTCTCCCCATTCTCCATGCCAATTGATGGAACTGAAGCAGATTACAAGTGCCACAAGAGCAGGGACCATTTTGTCCATCCCTGTATCCCCAGCATCCCGCATGCCACCTCATCCGTGAAAGGTACTCTCAGTAAATAGTTGTTGGATGCGTGAATAAACTGAGGATGGTTTACCAGTTTTCTTGATTCACAAAAGACACAAAAAACTCTCTCTACCTCTCTTGACACTCCCCACATTCCCTAAAGCCCTCTGATCTCGGAGATGGGTAGACAGGCCAAATCCTTCATCTTTGGGTTAGAGATGCTGAAAATCATCCTGGCCAACCCATCATCTTCAGACGACCTCTCCCATGCCTCAGCTCATGAGTTTGCTTATTAGGAAAATTGTCCTGCTAGCTAAAGGTAAACCCCACTGTTAGAGACTCTCTTCAGGGCATATGCTCCAGATTCTGAATTTATCCTTGACAGAGCCTTAGTGTGGGAAACAGAATTCCTGGATTCTCCTCCCAAAAAGAAATTGCCATGCACAACTATATTAATGTGGCCTTTTTATCCAGAGGCAAAAACACCAGGCCTGGTTTCCCTGAAGACAGTTTAGATGTCCTAGATTAGAAATTAAAAGGGTAGAGGGGAGAAAATGAGATGTGCTGAGTAATCTAGATAGATAGATAGACAGACAATAAATACACACACACATACATATTTCATCTGTCTTCATTTCCACCTTATACCCAATCCTGGATAATGTCTACCCCCCCTTTTTCCATACTAAACAACCTTTTCTCACCCTGGCCCATGCAGGAAGGTTGAGGGGTATACCTTTATTAACATTTAAAAGAAAAAATACCTCTTTTCTCATGTCTTAAGAAACCATCTGACCCAGTGAGTTTGGGAACTTCATCCTCCTATGAAGCTAAAGCTCTAAATCCCTTTATTTCCCTTCATCTGATTGTCAAAGCCTTCCAAATATTAAACCAAGGCCAAATCCAGTAAGCCATCAACTTGGGATCTACTTTGATATCAAGATCTTTTTTTGCTTTAAGAAAGTGAGATTGGGGTGGCGCCTGTGGCTCAGTGAGTAGGGCACCAGCCCTTTATACCGAGGGTGTTGGGTTCGAACCTGACCCCAGCCAAATTACAACAACGATGACAACAACAAAAAAATAGCCAGGTGTTGTGGTGGGCGCCTGTAATCACAGCTACTCAGGAGACTGAAGCAAGGGACTCGCATAAGCCCAAGAGCTGGAGGTTGCAGTGAGCTGTGACGTCATGGCACTCCACCGAGAGTGACAAAATGAGACTCTATCTCCAAAAACAAAAAAAAAAAGTGAGACCGAGAATCTATCTATTCCTGGTGATTAATAATCAAAAGATGGTAGTTTTCTGGGTAAGTTATTACATGTAGCTGGCATTCTTAAGGACCAGATTGCTGAACTGAGTGAAGGCCAGCATAATCTAATCAATAAAATCCATGATCCTTGTCCGCCAGGATCTCATGTGAGGGTCATCTCAGCTAAGGCACTCTGGAGGGGCTGCTGCCTTCTCTTCCTAGGTTTAGATGCCTCCTTCTGGGGATCCTCTTCTCACATAATTAAGCACTTCTCACAGGAAAGGAAGAAACAGCAATTCATTTTCAGGAAAAACTTTGGGTTAGAAAAGTGTAGGAGATAATGATACTGGTAAACTCCAGTCCTTTTGCAGGGCCCTGTTTCCTGGAATGGAGGCAAGATGAGTATCTGATGTGTATCCAAGTATGAGTGCTAGGGAAGCCCTCCTGCGACACCTTGGCTTCTCCCATTTATAGACCCGTAAGCCGCTTCTTTGCCTTTCAGCCACTTCCTTACCTGCCCCTTTCCCCAGCTTAGTTACCATTAACAGAGCATCATTTTCTATCAAGAATTACCCAGTGCTCCTCCCAACACAAATCAATTCAATCCGGTTTTCTGATTCTTCATCCCAGAACTCATTCCAAGGCTGCGCTTCATAGAGCCCAGCAAATTGCATTGGCCAGAGGCAGCAAGGGAGGGCGATGGAGAAGCACATTTGGATTCCAAGCCTTGTTGCCCACTGCGCCTCAGTTCTCCCTAAGGCCTCTCTAAACAGCTAGTGTATAAATCACACACCCCCACCACAGGTGAAGTATTTGAAGAACAATGCAATCATAAGTATCTACCTATCCCCTACTCCCATCTCTCCCTCTGCACAGAATCAGAAATATAAAGCTTCAGTGCGCGCTCTGGAGGATCTTGGGGAGGCACTGGGTTCAGGGGCTATGTTCACTGTGTTTCCTCCCTAAACATTCATACTCTCCTATCCAGTGCCTCTTTCCTGCGGCTGGGGGGAGTCATCTCAGGAAGAGGGGCATCTTCCCTTGTTCTCTGATTAAGAACCAACAGACCACAGAGATTACCCAATGGCAGCAGCTGACTGGGAGGTAAACATAATGCATGGCTTGTCTTTGACTCAATCCTCTTTTTTCTGGAGGAGAAGCAAGAAAAGTTCCTTTCCTTCCTTGGGACTAGAGTACCAAGACTAGAAACCTGAGTCCTCCCTTTCCACATTTATTCCTCCCCCATGCCCTGGTCCTACAATAATAGAAAAGATACCTTGATGTGCTTGGAGATCCTGGGAGACCCTATATAAACAAAAAGGCTTTGATTGCCAGTTACCTTGCTCCTGTCAATCTTTATTCACCACCACCACCTCCTCCAACTCCCAGCTGGGGGCTCCACCACCCTCCAGATTCCAGGTGGGTACCCTCGTCATTTATATGCAGAGTGAGTTTCCAGGCCCCAAGAGATGAGCAGGTATGGGGTGCCCTCAACTCCCACCTCCACTCCCTGTAGGATACAGGAGGCAGAAACTACCAATCCCATCTGAGAACCTATGACCCACAGGTTGGCACAAGTGTCCCCAGGCACTAGAGCTGCATGTGTGCAATCGCTCTACACACCTCTGTGACCCACGGTCACTCAGGAACACACATGTGATGTCTCACACCTGCACAACTCTGCACATGGGTTCATGGGAGTCAGCTTGGCACCTCCACTGCCCCTCTGCAGCCCTGCCACGCCGCACATACTCTGCCGCCTCTCCGCGCTGCGTGTCACCCAGGGGTCCGCAGGCACATCGTTACCTCTGCAACTCCTAAGCCCGCTCTGACCAGCCGACTTGCTCCGTACATGCCTTGCACATGTGGCCTGGCCACGCGTGTCAGGGCCGTGTTTCCTCACACCTGCCAACATGTGTGCCCAAGAAAATCTACCAGCCCAGCTCCAGCTATTCCCTCCACCCACTTCAGGCTCCCTAAGGTCCCTTCCCCCCATTCCCCAGCCGGGGACTCACAGAGACCGGAGCTTAATCCACATCTTCTTGCTGGGGGCTGACTTCAGCTCCAGGGGTGACGGGCAATCCGACTCCAGCATCTCCGGAGGACTGCGGGGGGACAGCTCCATGCTCAGCCACTGTCTAGGGAACACAGGGAGGAGACAGCACCTCGGCTCAGCTACAGCCCTAACCCAGAGACCCTCACCCCCCATCCCAGGCCCTTCCCACCTGCGGCTGGCGTGGATCAGCCAGGCCGGTGTCTGTAGGCTCGGCCCAAGCCGGCAGAGCTGCAGTTCCTGCGGCTCCTCCTCTCCCGCTGCCCAGCAGAGCTCTGGGCTCCCAGTCCAAGCTCGCCGCCGCCGCCGCCGCCGCCGCCGCGCGCTGCCAGAGCCGCCTCCTCGCCTCTCTCCTCCTCCCCGGCCGGGTTCCCTCCCTCTGCTCCCTCCCTTCTCCTCAGCCTGCCCGCCAGTCTCTCACTCCTCGCAGCCACTCCCCCCTCCCCAAGGAACCATGGAAGCCGGGGGCACACACAGACACCAGCACCCAAGGGCGAGCGCGCGCACAGGCGCCCGGTACGCGGGGCTGCGTGTGCCCTGCGCGGGTGGATGTGAGTGCGTGTGCGTGTTTACAGAGCGCAGCACAGGCAGCGGGCAGGACTTCGGTGTGGGTGGTAGTGTGGGCTCCCTCGGTGTGTGTTTTGAGTTGCTGGGTATGTGCGTGTGGTTTCCTAGATGCACGTGTGCCTAGCTGCCAGTGTGTCCCCTGTGTGGGGAGGGGTGAGGGAGAAGCCTGTATCTCCCCCTAGGAAACCAGTACTCTGCTGAATGAAGCCACCATCACCACCCAGCCCCGCCAGACCTTACCTGTGCTGGTGTCTTTGAATGGAAAAGTTCAGGGTCTGCTCTGAGCTGTGGGGGCATCCCACACCTGGTCCCTCAGCTTGATCTTCCCCACCTATCTCCAATACTGTGGCCTTCCTCCTGGTGCCTCTAACTACCTGCGGGCCAGAAGAATTTTTCCCAAGTTTAAAGCTCTCCAGAGCAGACAGGACCACATCTTCCTTGACTGTGAAATAGCTCCACACAGCCAGGAAAATTATTCCTGATAGCTCACCCCTGCTGCCGCCCTTCCAGCTCATTCCCTCTTACTCTGTCTTCAGAGAAAGCAGCTAAGGGTTCAAGGCCTGACACAAAACAGCCTATGCTTAGTAAACATTTGAGGAATGAATGAACTTTGAACCCAAGACCATGAAACAGGTCAAAGCCTCTTCCATCCACCTGAGTCCTACCTGGGACTTTTGCAGGAGCCACTTCTCTCCCTTAATATCATTCTTGTCCTTAATAAGCATCTACTTTGCCAGTGGGGAAACTCCCATGTAAACAGAAAGTGGAGACTATTCACTAACTGTTGGATCCCAAAGAGGAAATTAATCCAGGATACCTGAATGTGAATTTAAATACCAGGAACTCTAGCGGTTGAAAGGAGGGATGATTGGTGTGATATTTACTCTGTTCTAAATATGGGGTGGAGGCACCCCCTTTCTCAGGAGAAGAAATAGAAAAAAAGGATGAACAAAAGGATGGACTGTCAGAGCTAATACTCCCAAGGCAAAAAGAATTGCCAAGTCAGGTGAGGGTTTCAGATCTGGCAGAAGTATCTGCAGAACCAGCTCCCAGGACTTACAGAGGCAGAAGGAGATGGCAGAGTCAGAGATGGAGATAAGGTGGAAAGATACCAAAGCTTGCCCCTCTCTAGCCCTCTAACTTCAGCCAGGTCTCCCTTTTTCCTGCTTGCCAAAGGAAAAGTCCCAGCCAAGAAATAGCTGCATCTGAGACCCTAGTCACACTCCTACAATCCGATTCTCAAAATTTGGGAGCAATCTCCTTCCTTATCAATGGGAAAAGAAATGGGCTAGAAACTACAAAAGAATTGCAAATGAAAATTAGAGCTAGAGAACGCTAATTAGGAAATTAGGATTAGGGCTAAGGAGGTTCCCAATTTAGGCAGGTATTTAGACTGGAAGAGGGGGGAAAGAGGCAGGAGGCGTCTTCCTACTTCCACAGGAATCTGGTAACATTTCTTGTCAACGCAGTAGCACATCCTGCTTTCCCAGTCCCCCTTAACTTCTAGCCCATTTTAAGGGGAATTTACACATAGACAAAAAAAGTTATGCCTGAAAGAGACTTTAGAGTCCTAGGCAAATCCCTTTCATTTAATAAATGGGAAAACTAAAAGCAGAAAAATGAGTGACGAAGCCAGTGCCAAGTCTCCCAATCTCTCCACTCTGCTCCCTTTCACCTTCTTTAGTCACCAGTCCTGGTGTTTAGCCTCAACCTCATTCCTCTTGTTGCAATCCAATCCCATTTCTGCCTTACTGCACCTCTAAAGAGATAAGAATAGGGTATGGTTGTTCCATTCATAGGCTTAAAAGGCAGCTATTCTCTCCCTGCCTGTTTCTCTTGCCCTCCCCACCCCCACCTTTCCCAGGCTCCTTCTGCCCAACCTCATTCCTCCCCTTTTCAGCTTCTGAACTGCCCCCTGCCTCCTCACTCCCCTAACCCCACAATCCTTTCCAAAAAGCTTTGAGTTTGATAGAGACCAAAAAATGATGCTTTGGCAGCAGGTGACGGATGGATGTGATCTGCCTCCTACGGGAATGCTATTTAAAGGGGCAGCCTCACAATCCTCTTCTCCCAAAGTGACAAGAGAAAAGCCTGCTCCTCAATCTCTCCAGAGCTGCAAACTCAGCTCAAGTTAACTTCTGACTTCCCCAACCTGCAGCCTGGCCTGCTGCTCCTGCTTCCTATGCAGGTGGGAGGGAGAGTACTTGACAACTCAAGGAGGTGTGGGGGCTGAGGGGGGATTCATCTCCTTTTATGACAGGTACTTAGGAGAGGCAGGAGGCCCTGTGGGGAGGAGGAATGGAAGAACACTCTTCCCCCAACCGCGTGAGTGCATTTCAGCCATGTGCCAGCTTCTCAAACTTTGTTGGAGAAGAACTGATACAGGCCTAAGGACCTCAGATTAAGCAACCCCCATCTCTAGCCAAGACCTCCCTACCTCCTGAGTCCTGGTGCTCACACCACAGTTGTTCCCTTCCTGCCAGGCAAAGTACTGAAGAGCAAGATCCCCTTGCTCATGCCCTGGACCTTCTGCACTTTGAAGTTGTCCTCACCTGCCCACTGGAGTGAACACCACGGTGGCAGAGTGGGGGTGGGGGGTGTTTCTACTGTCTAAAGGAAAGGGAGCTCCTCTGCAAGCATCTTGCCCCAGGCCTAGTGGGAGGGATATTTCCATTTTATTGCTGCAAACAAGTTAATGGAGATTTTAATGAAAACACAGCACTAATGAAAATACTAAAGCTAGAACCTATTCTGTGCCTGCAAGACAAAACAATCAGGGTGGGAATTCTCCCTGATATTCATTCCTCAATTCCTCTGGGGCCAAGGTAAAGCATACTGGGGGACTGAGAGCAGAAAGCAGTTCATGGTTGATTATGTCTCAGGTTGTAAGAGGTCAGAAACCTTCTTGGTGAAGGAAGCAAATTGCCAGAAATGCTGATGGTCTTGTCACCTTATCTGTCTCTTTACCTCTAGACATCCACCTTTTGTTTCAGGGGGCAAAGGTGAAGACACTGTGTCTATACCTTCTTCTATTTGTTTTTAGGGTCTCTGAATTCGAACAACTAAATCTGCCCTTATGAAGAAGGCAATCTAGTCAGGTAGAAAAGGTCTAGGACCAAACATAAGATTTGAGTCCCAGGGGCTAGTTCTGCTAAACATTTGATCTTAAGTCATTTAATATTCATTTATCATTTCTGAGTCTGTTTTCTGACCTAAAATAGGAAAACCTTCCCTGGTTACTCTGCAGAATTGCTAGGACACAAAAGAACATTGAAAAAGCACAGGTGGCTGGGCACGGTGGCTCACACCCATAATCCTAGCACTCTGAGTGGCCTAGATGAGTGGATTGGTTGAGCTCAGGAGTTCAAGATCAGCCTGAGAGGCTCGGCGCCTGTGGCTCAATCGGCTAAGGCGCCAGCCACATACACCTAAGGTGGCGGGTTCAAATCCCCAGCCCGGGCCCGCCAAACAACAACGACGGCTGCAACCAAAAAAATGGCCGGGCATTGTGGCGGGCGCCTGTGGTCCTAGCTACTTGGGAGGCGGAGGCAGGAGACTCGCTTGAGCCCAGGAGTTGGAGGTTGCTATGAGGTGTGATGCCATGGCACTCTACCCAGGGGGATAGCTTGAGGCTCCATCTCAAAAAAAAAAAAAAAAAAAAAAGATCAGCCTGAGCAAGAATGAGCAACCCTATCTCTACTAAAAATAGAAAAACTAGCCAGCCATCAAGGAGGGCACCTGTAGTCCCAGCTACTTGGGAGGCTGAGGCAGGAGGATTGCTTGAGCCCAAGAGTTTGAGGTTGCTGTCAGCCTTGATGACACCCCAGCACTCCGCCCAGAGTAATACTCTGTCTCAAAAGAAAAAAAATAAGTATAGGTGGTAGAAATGTGTATATAATTATGTCTATAAAAAGTTATATCAAATGACAATTTTAGAAATGGAGGTCAGGTGTTAGGGATGGGAAGGGAGTTGTGGGAGGGAAGTGGGTGTGGTTATAGAAAAGCAACTTGAGGGATCCTTGCAGAGACAGAACTATTCCATACCTTAACTGTGGGGCAGATATACAGACCTACACATGTGGTAAAGCTGTGTAGGACTAAATCCACACACAAATAAGTAAAACTGAGGAACTTGTGGTAAGATCTGTGGATCATATTAATGTCAATATCCTGATTGTGATTATGTAAGATACTATAGTTTGGCAAGATGTTACCATTGACATAAACTGTATAAAGGTAAAAAGAATCTTTGTATTGTTTCTTACAAATACATGTGGACTAAATATCTCAATTAAATTTTCAATTAACTCAGGTTTCTGCAGGGGGATAGGCAGATAGGAGCATCTTTTTTTTTTTTTCTTTTTCTTAAGAGACAAGGTCTCACTATGTTGCCCAGCTAGTCTCAAATTCCTGGCCTCAAGCAATCCTCCCTCCTCTGCTGGGATTACAAGCAAGAGGTCAGCCCTGCTCTCATTTATTTCTATAAATAAATCAAAAAGGGATCTCTATCCCCCCATGCAGGACTGATCAGAACTATCAGAGTATAGGGTAGTTGTTCAGATACTGCTGAGCCTTTTCATCCTCATCAACTTGGTTTTCAGTCTCAGCAAGCCTGAGACCAAATCATTCCTTAGATTATAATGTCTTTTCCATAGCCAGGAAGGAAAATTAGCTCATGTATGAAATGAGATTCTCTATTGCTCCTTTTTTTTTTTAAGAGACAGAGTCTCACTTTGTCACCCTTGGTAGAGTGCTGTGGTGTCACAGCTCACAGCAACCTCCAGCTCTTGGGCTTAGGCTATTCTTTTGCCTCAGCCTCCTAAGTAGCTGGAACTACATATTGCTCCTTTTCTAAAGAGCAGACAATTGTTGCTAAGAAAAACGTGTGTGTCGATTACAGTTGTCAAGAAAGTATTGACTAAGCCTGAGTCTTAAGAAATAAAAAGGAAACACACAAAATCCAGAAATGATTATCAAACAGGTTTAATGAAGGTGGATAGTTTCACTGAAAACCAATAGTTGCTTCTCTTTCATCATGGAAGCATGGGTTAATTAACCCTAATTAATCAACCAGCTAATTATCTGTCTCTTCCGACCACTCTAGACCTGTGACATATATGATCTGTTGCTCCTGTCCTCCATGGCAGTGGGCATCCAGAAGTGATGAATGGAGGCCACTGTTTCCTGCCATGGAGTTAACTAAACCTAGTTTAGTGCCATCTTGAACGCCCCAGGCTCTGACACTTGAAATTCTAATTAGTGCAGAAAAGGGCTAAGTTAAAACAGCTTGTACTCCCTCAAGGATACCTACTCTTAGGGCGCTACAACCTAATGAGGTCTGTGAAATTTAAGATCTAGAAAAGAAATCCCTGCCTAGAGCGACAGCTGTACCAGGGCTGACAAGAGAATTTGGGGTTAAATTAGTCCCCTTAGATAGGAAGAGTACCCCCAAATGGTATGGGAAGAAAAACCCATATGAGCCTGCTCTAATTAGTTGTTATGTGACCTAGAATGGACCTTCACTGACCCTCAGCTCTGAGCTGTGGAGTTATCAAAGCAGGCGAGAGCTCATTCATTACCCACAATGTGTAGTAGAGGAGGTGGGCAGTGGGAATCTTGGATGGGCACTTCTCTTTGCTCCAGTAGGAAAGTCAGTCAAGCTGGAGGCAAGGGAAGAGACCCAGTGACATCTAAAAGAGCCCCACAAAGGAATAGAAGGGGGATTCCTTTGCTGCTACTTCACAGTATGAGCAGGCTGAATGTTTGCTGAACTCATTTGGAAAAGGAAGAGAGGAGATAATGGTCCTAATGAATGTGCAGGAGACAATAGCAGCTCCAGTGGGAGGATTATAAGCTCATTATGGTTTAATACAATGATTGATCATCTCTGTCCGCCAGCATTATCCTAGAATAGCGATGAAGGTCGGAGAGACCCATGCCTGTCAGAGCACAAGCTCCAGTCACCAGAATATAGAAGGTATGCTTGTATGTCACTTGGTTTCCATTGTAAATTCACATATGTGGCCCCAATCTCCTTTTTCCATGAACTGTTCTCCATGACCCCAGCCTGCCCCACTTATCTGTGATTTCTCAGCCCTGATTATTCCTCTGTGCACCATTCTATCAGCTCTGACTCCTGACCCTTTTCCTAGTGACCCCGCCCCAATCCCACCCCTTGAGAAAATGACCACAGCTTCCACTATGGCATAGGTTTAAGTAGACTCCAGGGGCCCTTTTCAGTGGGCACCGGCAGGCACCCGGTTTACAAGGAAGGCTCGGGACACCTCCCGATAGGCATTTCGAAGCAGGACATAAGGGAAACAGGACTCCAGCATGTCCAGGGTCAGGAAAGATGATTCCTCCACCACCTGGAAGAGATGGGGCCAAGAAGTGAGCATCTTCCATAGGGCATGTGTCTGAGACGCCCTGTTCCTCTTTGTGTAGTTAGTTCCTGGGCCCTCTGAGGCCCTGGGAGTCACAAATGAACAGTGTTCCAAATCACACTGCCCCCCACTTCCTACCTCATTTGGCTCCAGGAAGGTAAGGGGGCCTCCTCAGCTCCATTGCAGTGGCCCCTGTCCCCTTCATGTGAAAGGCACAGAAGCAGAAGGCAGGAAAGAACCACTTCCCTAGCAGCAGAAAAACTCCCATTCTGGATGCTAAATCATATGTGGGCGGGGAGCACAGATGCAGGTAAAGACGACTAAAAGCGCTAATTGCAAAGCTTTGCAGTGAGAGAAACGATTGCCACTGCAGGCCAAGGAAGAGGAGCCCGGAATCTGCAAGGATCCTCCGGTGCTGGGCCTCAGTCTCCTCCCTCTGGCAGTACAGTGCTGGGGGAACAGTAAGGATGCTGCATAAAGGAGCAGGCATGATTAATTAGTTTAATTAGAAGCCTGAGTACTGCGGTAATCCCAGCAGCCCCCACAACCAATCAGGAAGATGGATCAAGAAGCCTGGATGGGGGGCTGGGGGACAGAGGGGCATATCCATGAAGAACAGCAGAAAGCAGAACACTGTGCTGGGCTGGAAGGTCCCTGCCCCTGAGGAAGAAGCAGAGACTATTTCCTTCAGTCCCCTTCTTGTCCCTAACTGAAAAACACTCTGGAGAGAAGTGTCCCCATAGCCTCTGACAATTCACACAGATGGGCCCTCCCCAATATGTCTGGTGTTTTGGGTCCTGAAAATTCAGGAAGGAAAAATAAATCTCCCACATCTACTCTAACATGTTTCTCTCTTGCGAGCTCTGAGGCTCTTTCAAGTGTTAACAATTTGTAAGATTTTGCTATTCCCAAACACACAGGCACACGATACACACGACAGGGCAACAGTGTCAAAACTTCAGGCAAAAGGAAAGGAAATCTGCTGGTAAAACTGTAGCCCTGGCCTTAGATTAGATAACAGAAAAAATTCCCCACTAGGCGAGACTTTCAAACCCTAAACCTGGAGAGAGATGAGACTTCTCTCGGATACTAGCCTCACATACAGGGAAATGAGTAATGACCAAGTAAATCCGCCGGCCCACACCTTTCTATTCTCCAGGAAACAGAGATACAAACAGGACTCCTATAAACTGGCTGATGTTTTTAGAAGTGGAAACAGCCCTATAGTGAAAGCCAAGAAGCCTGGGTTCTAGTCCCAAATGTGCCATATAATTTAGGGGAGACTTTGTCATTTTTCCCTCCCTCTTTCTTGGTTTCCTCACTATGACTTATAAAAACTGGACTAAATTGCCAGGTTCTGCTCTGGTTCTGACACCTAGGACTCCATGATTCTGTGAGAAAGCTACCTCCTACCCCCAGGAAACCCATGCCAGGAACAGGCTGCCTGCCAACATGGGGGCGGGCACTGCCCGAGCTTGACAGCCAAGACAGAAAGACCCTGGGGAGAGAAGTGCTGGCCAGAATTTGAGGCTACAAGAGTAACCTCTTAACTCAAAATGCATCTCCTTCCCCTCAAGTCATTTCCAATTTCTCTGTGGAAACATTTGCATTTAAATTGCTTTGCAGCAGCTAGTCCCTCTAGTTTCCCTCCAACACAAAGCTCCTGCCGGCTCTGCTCCTGCCACTCTGCCAGTCTCACTGGGCCACCATAAGGGGCAGACATTTTTCTACACTTGGGAATGGGGGAGCATGGAGGTGTGGGGTGTCAAAGCAGAAGAGGTTAGTGGAACTGGGTGGCAATACAGAATCACCTCCGACCTTATGGAGGTGAAAACTACCCGAGGAAGTCAAGAGGCCCAAATCATCCAGAAACTACAGCGACCAGCAGAAAGAGGCAGCAGGCTTTTGTTGAGCATCTATTATGTCCTAGGCATTTTCACACATATTATCATGGGGGTTTTGTTTCGTTTTGTTTTGTTTTGTTTTTGAGGCAGAGTCTCACTTTGTTGCCCTGGGTAGAGTGCCGTGGTGTCATAGCTCACAGCAACCTCAAACTCCTGGGCTCAAGTGACCCTCTTGCCTCAGCCTCCTGAATAGCTGAGACTATAGGCACCTGCCACAATGCCTGGCTATTTTTAGAGACAGGGTCTCACTCTGGCTCAGGCCAGTCTTGAACTCCTGAGGTCAAGCAATCTAGCCACCTTCGCCTCCCAGAATGCTTGGATTACAGGCATGACTCACCCAGCCCAGGCAGACTTTCACACATACTATAGCTCACGAACTCAAACCACTCCACCATAAGGATTATTACCCACATTGACGGATAAAGAATCTGACTCCCAGAAGGTAACTGCCTTGCTAAACTCATGCAGCTCCCACCTACCCCACGACTAACGTTTGCCCTTCGTCTATTCTGGTCTGCCTCCTCCTCCCACTCACCCCTCAACACCACACACCCATGTCCATTCTCTTCTCCATCATAATCTTTGAGCAGCCCAGGGTAGGCCTTTTGCTAGCTGGAGAAACTGAAACATAAATACCACTCAGTACCCATGTACTTAAAGGAGACTAGGAAGGAGTCCCAGGAATGCCTGCCCCTAACATTTCTGGGCCTGGGTCAAGAATACAAATGGAGGCCCACATAACATATGACAAATTAAATCAAACTTACAACTACAGAGAGTGCCCAAAACATGTATACACATTTTAAGAAAGGAATAAACTGTATTAAAATTGTAAAACTGTATATTAAAAAAAAGATGAATCCAAATCACGTGTAAGGACTTCTTGTAATTGTAGAAGTCAAACATGACTAAAGTCTTACAATTTTAATACTGCAGCCATATGGTCCTCAGGCACTAGAGGTACATCCCAGCAGTACTGTCTACCTTAGTAGGATGGACTTGGGGAAGAAGTTCCACACAGACCCAAAAGTGGGCTGGAGCTGCTTAGAATTTTGGGGTACCAGCTATCTGTGGACTTTCAGGTGGGACACAGGCTCCAGGTGGCCATATCATCTCCCCGTAGGCAGAGGAAGGCCAAAGGAGAGTCTTTAAACAGGGGCCCCTGGAGAATAAGATTTTTAGAGGAAAAGAATAAGTGTGTTAAAAAGGGAAACAGGGTCATGAGAAAAAAAGAATTAAATCAACTGAGTCAGAGTTCCCAGAACTTTCTGCCAGAGTAGAGGAAAGCCCACAGCTTGGGAAGCAAGGAGAAAACATAGCAGCAGCTGACTGATTCATGGGCTTCCGGCCTTATAACTTCTCAGCAAAAACCCCTTCTCTCCTCTGGGCCCTGCCTGACCCCTCCACCTCGAGTTTAGGTCTGCACTATTCAACACCCTCATCATAGTACGCTTGAAGACAAGGCATAAAGTGTGGGAGGTTGTCAAGTGAAACTAACCAATCAGGTGCTGAATTTATAGATAAGGGACACATCTGTCCCACCAGGTCAGACTCAGGAACATTACAGAAAAAGGGGTCCTTCCAGCAAGGGACCAGGAGGGCCTTGTCCTGTAGCGAAGTCCTCAAAACCTCTACTCTGGCACTGCAGGACAAGTTTAGGATGTTAACCAGAATCTGAGGACCAGATCCAGAGGGTCAGGCAGAGTTACATTCTTAGATAATGCTTTTGGGTAATGACAATGGCACAGACTCAAAGACCCTACAAGGCAGTTTCCCTCTGGCCCTTCCTCTCTCTTTTCCTAGACCAACTTAAACCAGATACATACCAAGCGCATGAGCAGAGAAATGGATTCCCGATTTCTGGTTTTAAGCTTGTCAGTCTCCTGGCCCAGCTGCAAAAGGCTGACAGAGGCCACCTGTAAGGAAAGAATTTGTACAGCACATTTTTATGGAGGTCAGGACAGGATAGCCTCAGGCCAGGGGAAGTCAAGAAAAGATCAAGGAGGAGAGTTAAGAAGTGCCAGGATGTTCCTGAAGACTTAGGGGGGCAGGGGGGACGGAGGGGGGAGGCAGCCAATCCCCCAGCTTTCAGACACGCACACTGCCTGCAAGCCAGCCTGGATCCCTTGGCCTGCCAAAGCAGATAACAGGAGGTTGCCGGGGGTGCTGGGAGGAGGCTGCAAGGAGCAAGGAAAGAACCTAGAACAAAGGCAGGTGAGGCTGTATGCTGGGAGATTAATCTCTCTTTTCTAGGCAGCCTCCAGACGCCACTGTCATCAGCCTGTTTACAGCTGACTCCCCACCCCACCAGACACAGAACTGGGCCTCTAGTTCAGATACAGGGCTCTTGGTATTCTCCTCCTGTCAACTCCCAAATGCCTGTCATCTCCATTCACCTCCAGGCCCACAACAGATCAAAAAGGGAGGAAAAAATAAGATTCACTGTATCCCAGGCCAAGGTTACCTGCATTTCACAAATAAGGAGGATAAAAGGGAAAAGGGGGTAAAATTCTCATCTCACCCCATCCTAGAGATCTGGTATGAATCCTCTTTATAGCTAAGATGCTCAGAGCCAGGTATATCTGGTTGGTTTTCCCAGCTTACACAAACACCCTCTCCCTAAGCTTTAGTACTTCTCAGGACAAGGGTATAATTCTTGAGAGAACAGTATGATCTGCTTTGTTTCCTCCTGGAAAGAGACAGATGAGGCCCCAGTTCTTAAATCAGGAGCTTGCTTTGCAAAGAAATAAGTTCCCTATTACTGAGAACGCTCAAGCAGGCAGTGGGCAATGGACCAGGTATCAGAAGTTTATGAACAGGATTACCCCATGGGAAATTTAGAATGGAAAATTCTAGGGCCTCTTTCACCTATGGAAATATTAATAGATCATTCATTCTTTATTTTCCCAAGGGCAAAACTGAGATCAATGGTGATAATTATAGGGAGTCAAACTTGGGCTAAATTCTTTTTAATGGATTTTTCAAACAAATTGGACATAACCTACAGTGGAATCAGGTCCCTGCTTGTAAGTCCAGTCCCTAGAAATCTAGACTGGTGGCTCTCCGAGTGAGATCCCAAGATGAACAGTACCAAGATTACCTGAAAACTTGGAAATGTAAATTATTCAGCCCCATTCTAGTCTACTGAATTAAAAACTCTCCAGGTGATTCTGATTCACACTAAAGTTTAAAAACTAACATTGCCCTTTTGACCAGAGACACCATCTTTCAGTAATTCACCAAAATGACAAACACAAAGGGAAAGAGGAGAGGCACCCAATACATGTTCTCTAGGCCTTTTAGAAAACATGGAGTTGTTCCTTTGGCCACATACATGTGAATCTACAAGAAAGGTGATATTGTAGATATCAAGGGAATGGGTACTGTTCAAAAAGGCAGGCCACACAAATGTTACCATGGCAAAACTGGAAGAGTCTACAGTGTTACCCAGCATGCTGTTGGCATTGTTGTAAACAAACAAGTTAAGGGCAAGATTCTTGCCAAGAGGATTAATGTTCATATTGAGCATATTAAGCACTCTAAGACCCGAGATAGCTTCCTGAAACGTGTGAAGGAAAATGATCAGAAAAAGAAGGAAGCCAAAGAGAAAGGTACCTGGGTTCAACTGAAGCGCCAGCCTGCTGCACACAGAGAAGCCCACTTTGTGAGAACCAATGGAAAGGAGCCTGAGCTCCTGGAACCCATTCCCTATGAATTCATGGCATAAAGCGTATAACACAGCCCACAGGAGTACCAGTGGACCCATGCTTTTAGGTGCAAGAACCTATTTACTCTCCATGAGCTCATGGCATAATAGGTGTACAGCATAGCACACAGGATAACCAATTAGACCCCATGTAACAGTGATACAAGGTGCTGGAACCTATTTCCCATGAATTCAAAAGTCAACCAACGCTTTGTCACATTCAATGGCAAGGTGCCTCCCTGAGCTACTGGAACCTCTTCCCTATGAATTCATGGGATGGTAGATAAAAATAAAGCCTGCTGCTACTGTAAAAATGTTTCTTGTTCATTCACTAAAAGTGTGATATTTTTTTCCCCAAAAAAGTATTAAAGCAAATTTTAATGTGTCCTAAAAAATAAACTTTAAAAAAAGAACTAATCATTGACTATTTGGCAGTACAGAGTTAGAAAAGGCCTTACTGATTATAAAACTAGGCTGGGGGTGGTAGTTCATGCCTGTAATCCCAGTATTTTGGGAGGCTAAGGTGGGAAGACCACTTGAGGCCAGGAGTTCAAAACAAGCCTGGGCAAAATAGTGGAAACCTGAGGTCTACAAAAAAAATAAAATTATCTGGGAGGCAGAGGCAGGAGAATAGCTTGAGTTTGAGGTTGCAATGAACTATGATGATGCCATTGCACTCCAGCCTGGACAACAGAGAAATGGACTGTTTCTCTTTTTCTTTCTTTCTTTTTTATTTTTTTAAATGGGTCTCCAGAGACTGTCTGTTAAGAAAGAGAAAGAATATAAAACTCTGTAACTTTAACATGCATGTGATCTCCTAAAGACCTTAGTAAGAACACAGAAGCCTGGACTTATCCTATGATATTCTGATTTAGTAAGTCTAATGTAAAAAAAATCAGAAATCAGTATTTTAACAATCTCTACAGGATATTCTGATGTATACCAAGGTACATGGATTCCATTTAATCTATTTTATAAATGGCAAAACTAGGGCCCCAAAAGTTTGGCTCTTCAGAGGTCACACAACTTCTTAGCGGCAGACCTAGAACTATAGCTCAGATTTTCTGATTCTTTGTCCAATGATGTTTCCAAGTATTCAGTCAGAGGCTGAAACACCAGCTGTTATGGAACTTAGAAGAAACTCTTGGCTTGCACAGAATAGCCTTTCACTATGGAGTGAATTTAGTTGGAGCTTAGACTCCAAAGCCTGTTCAACGATAACTGTCTACAGATCTGAGTCAAACCAATTCCGGCCCTTTGCAATCTTCCATCCCTTATAACCTAGACCCACTCACCACTAGGAATTCCTTGAGGTGAGTCTCAATGTTCTTGTTGTAGAGAGTGAAGAGGGCAGCAGACACCTGGATGATGGCTTTGGTCAAGCAATGAATATTGTTGTTGTAGCCTCGGTGATTATTGATATAGGAGAGAGAAAAAAGGGAAATGACTAAGTGAGCTGCCCCAGGCTGACCCCAACTGATAATTTCTCATTTTTTTTTGGCTGAGCCACCCCCATTTGACACCGCAAGGACAAGAAGGCATGTTGGGGCTCGGCTTCTGTGGCTCAATCGGCTAAGGCGCCAGCCACGTACACCTAAGGTGGCAGGTTCGAATCCCCAGCCCAGGCCCGCCAAACAATAATGATGGCTGCAACCAAAAAA
>CAUYQV010085432.1:0-17933 GCA_963574575.1 Galagoides demidoff
TGTTGATACAATGATTAACCAAAGATATGAAAGTTATGTTAACCAGCTTGATGAAGATGTTTCAAATTGTATATGAAACAGCACAATGTACCCCATGTTAGCATCAATGTACACAGAAATCAATTAATAAAAAAAAAAAAATGGTAAAAAAAAAAAAAAAAAAAAAGGTGACCAGGTTTTAACATTGGTAAAATGAGACACCATGGAGGGGAGGCAGGGCCTGGGGGGCGGGACCTGACAACAATGTAAACTTTGTTAAGCAGTTCTCAATAACCAGGTCTCAACAATTATTTGTTATTATTAAAGTTTAACATTATAAAATTAACAAAAATAATATAAAATGCATATCCTGGTGAAATAGCCACATGGCAGCCCAAAACTGTATATTCCCTTCCTGTTCTCCCATGTTCCCTAGCTTGTTGTGCATTCTTTCCAAAAATAGGGGCTTTTTAAAAACACCACAGGATGCAGGAGAAATTATTAAAAATCAGGACCGTTCCACCAAAAGCAGGACATCTGGTCACCTTATCTTTGATGTTCCTGGGAAGGAGGGCAAATGAGCCGATCATAGCCATGGCTTTCCCAGCAGGGGCCTGCTAGGCTGTTCTGATGAGCGTGGTAACAGGCAGATTGGGAGAATGTGGAGGGGCCCCACTGGTTTTAGGGCCCTGGAGAAAAGGGGGGGTGTTGGTGGACTCGCTTCAGGGTGGCCCCAGTGAAGATCTGCACTACCACTGGTGGTTGGGGGCTCACCAGTCAGATGGGGGAGTTGTCCTCAGCCAAGACCTGGGCTGTTAGGCATCATCAGGATGGCTCTAGCCAGTCGGAAGTCTTTAGTGGCACAGAGTCTCTGCAACAGGTCTTGCCCCAGTAAGGGGTATGAGCTGTCAGGTATGATCAGGGAGCAGGTGACGGTGCTCCTACTCAAGTCTGTCATACAGGCAGTAGTTCAAAGGACTGCTATTATGGGCTCCCAAGACTCAAGGGAAAAAGAGTTTTGACCTCTATGATCAGAGTCCCTTTTAACCTGAATTTTTGCTGGCCTTTATGCCTGTGTTCTGGCTGAACTCTGAGGACATTCATTTTTTTCCAGTGTCTTGGTTCTTTGCGATAGTGGGCGTCTGGAGTCTTTATGTGGTGGAATTTTCTGGGTGCCTCTGTCTGGTGGAGTTTTCTGAACCCAGGATTTCCCTTATAGGGTGGCTGTAGCTACAACTTTAGCCATTCCTTTCATGACAGCCGTATTTGCGTGCTCTCAGTCATGAAAAGCCTGCAGGGCTGCTCTTACTAACTCACTGAGGTCCCTATCCTTGTACCCTTTGAGTTTTTGTGGTTTCTTCCTAATATCAGGAGCCTACTGAGTAACATATGCTATGTTTATAGTCCATGTGTGCTCCGGGACTTCTGAGTTTATAGGGGCATAAGTCCTATAGGCTGTCATCAGCTGTTCTAGAAAAGACACAGGGTTCTCCGTGGGTCTCTGGATAACCTTTATCACCCTAAGCAAATTAGTAAGTTTTTTGCAGCTGTCCAGAGGCCCTGCATTAGAAGCTGGTGGTACCGTAGTACAGCCCCCTTACCTTCCTCTGAGTTAGGGTCCCATGGAGGTCGGTCGCTAGGGAATTGACTTTCAACAAGGCAGCATTGGAGCTAGGTCATCCATCCGGACTTAAAAAAGCTTTCCTGGATTCTCTCAGAATGCTCTCACATTCCTCAGGTATGAATAGAACCTGGAGTAGTTGTTGACAATTGTCCTAAGGGGGTTGATGAGTGAGAAAGACAGTTTCAAGAAGGGAAATCAGCTCCTGCAGCTTCTCTGAAAAAGAGGGGTTCTGGTTTTTCCAATTATACAAGTTACTAATGGGAAAAGGGACATATACTATGAAGGGCTGTTCCCATAGGGGCAAAAGAGGAACTGCCAAAGGTTTCCCAGCCCAGAGAAGGTAGAACAGAAGTGGAATCAGGGTTTAATGGTTGATATGGGGTTCCATCTTGAGTCAGAGAACATTGCCTAAGGGACTCCCCACCATTTTGGGGGGGCACCAGGGAACCTGGCGGACAGAGGTGGGGTAGTGGAAGATAAGATACTACTTCCAGTCCTTAGGGAGCATCTAGGAAGCCATACAGAGGTGATTCACAAAGTTTTGTACATAATTTTATGTATGAAACTTGATCAGGGTGGCCCTGTTTCCTTACAGCAAAGCAGAAAGTGGGGTCAAAAGATTTCTCAGGTGGCCAACCAATTTTGAGGGCTGACCACTCCAACTCACAGAGAGCTCCTAGATGGCTCCTGGAAAGCTGGAAGTAATACTCCTTTCATCTTTCTGGGGGAAAAACTAGTTTAGAATGATTTAAAAAATAATCAAGGGGGGTCTGGATGCCGGACCATGTATTCTCTATGACTGCCTTCTCGGCGCAGCTCAAAAAAGTCCAGATTCTGTTTACTAAGGGCTGCAGGAGAACTATGATAGCTAAATCTTGCAAAGTTTCTACCTGTATACCTAAACTTTGAAATCGGGTTATGGGAGCCCTGATGGCCCCTCTAAATAACCATGGTCTATGAGTTCCCACTGCAACCTCCAATAATCAAGCTGAAATTGCAGATAGGATGGCATGGGGAATCCCGACCTGGGACTCAAATGGGGGTTTTATAATGTGCTAGTAATAAGGCAAAAATTCCTAAGTATAGGGACACTCTGTTTTCAGGATACAAACCCTCATAAGGAATAGGAGCAGGGTGACAAAATAAATGGGCCAGGAAGTCCACGGAGTGGGAGTTCTGGAGCCACCAGGGACAAAGAGTAACTGCACAACTTGTCCAGGACTTTCACTGGGGCTGGTGGCACCCAGTTGTGCGACAGCCAGGTAGATGCCACGGATATTCACCTTTCTCTGTGGCACACTGTTCTTTTAAATCCCCTTGCCAGCAGTAACAACATTTAATATATTCCTGACAATAAAGGCAGTTGGTGGGGGGTATTATGCTAGATAAATCAGTGTTACATTCTGAAGGTAATTCACCTCTTAAAGGGACAAACATCCGGGAAGGTAAAAGTAAAATAAGTCCTTAAGGAAAATACAAAATTAGCAGCAATTATATATTCACAGTAAAAATAATTGTAGCAGCAATTGTATTTTCACAGTAAAAAAATAATGGCAGTGTTCAGGGTTGAGGGCCTGGGGTCTTTTCCAATCCTGGAATCCCAAATAGTATGAAAGGAAATTTCTCTAATTGTTTTCCTTCTACTTTTTTACACAACTACCCTGTCCCAGGACAAGACTTATTACACAAAGGTATAATAAGGTGAAACAAAATGGTTATGAGACAAAGCAAAAGGATTTCTTTTTTCTTTTTTTTTCTTTTTTTTTTTTTTAAATATGGAACGCTTCACGAATTTGCGTGTCATCCTTGCGCAGGGGCCATGCTAATCTTCTCTGTATCGTTCCAATTTTAGTATATGTGCTGCCGAAGCGAGCACAGGATTTCTTTTTTCTGTCCAGTTCTTCATTTAGGTTGAAATTCTTATTTTTCTTTTTAAAACAGAATCTTAATCTATTATGAAGAGAATTTAATGAGTACTCCTACCGAGCACTCCAATTGTAGCGAAACACTTGTCTTTCTGCGGCACCTGAGAACAATTAGAATGCCCATCAACTTAAATTTACACTTTAAACATTAAATGAATGCCCTAAGATGACATTTCTGGGCCCATTATTAGAACCAGACTAGAACCAGAACTTTTCCTTTTCCTTACTTTCAAAAATTCACTTTCTCAATTTTTCCTAACTTTTCCTATTCTCAAACCCCACTTTTTAGAGAACAGGATCTCAATACGATGAATGACAC
This sequence comes from Galagoides demidoff, assembly GCA_963574575.1. Lineage (NCBI taxonomy): Eukaryota > Metazoa > Chordata > Mammalia > Primates > Galagidae > Galagoides > Galagoides demidoff. The sequence goes on from CAUYQV010085432.1 coordinate 3,848, forward strand.
CAGCCAATATAGATGTAAAAGTGGCTTACCTCTGGTGGTGTGATGGTCAGCCAGTCACCTGGGGGCTTTTAGGTACTTCGGGAACCCTGGGATGTTCCCAGGAGGCGCCTTCCCTCAGAGGGACTACTACCCTTCGGAAGCCACTCAACAGTCGGAAGAACTTGTGCCAACCAGAGTTTGTGAAATGCCTATATTAAAGAGTAAGGAGTACTTTTCTTTCTTTGGTTTTAGCCTTAAATGGGTAATTTGACTTTAAATTTTTTGTTGTATGCTAAAAAAGCACAAAAAGCCAATACTTTCACAAAAAGCCAAGATTTTTACTTAACTAATTTGCAAGGGTTAGGCAGGGGGACAGAGCTGGCTCTTTACCAAGGGCTGAGAGATTTAAGTCTCAGCAGGTGCCCTCTGGGTAAAGTGGCTCTTGCCCCAGCCAGAACCAGTGCCCGTAGCCTGGGTTTAAACTAACTACACAATTTTTATTTATTTATTTATTTATTTTTTATTAAAGCATAGCTGTGTACATTAATATAGTCATGGGGTACAGTGTCCTGTTTTTATATACAATTTGAAATATTTTCATCAAACTGGTTAACATAACCTTCATGTTATTTTCCTAGTTATTATGTTAAGACATTTATATTCTACATTTAGAAAGATTCACATGTATCCTTAAAAGATGAACCATAGGAGTGATCCCACCAATCACCCTCCCCACACCTATCCTCCCCCCTCCCCTCCCCTCCATCTCCCCAAGATACACAATTTTTGAGAAGAATTTTAACACTTTGAAATCATACCAAAATGTTTATCAAGGAAAAGAGGAAGAAGAAAAACCACAAAAATTTCTCCCAGAGTGAAACTTAAGAGAGTTTCCTGCAAGAATTAACCAATGATTTATTTAAGGAGATGTTTAGGGCTATAAATAGACCTTAAAAAGACAGTGGATGAAGCACCAAAATCTGCAGACTAAACATAAACCTAGCTGACAGTTATCACATAGTCCACAAAAGAACCTTAAAATACTTAAAACTCAATGGGGCTGGTTTTACTTTGGTTTCACTTTCCTCCAGTATTTTTTGCACAGTGGCTGAAATAAGTTTGGAAATCAGACCATCACTCTGTTGTTAATGCTGACTCAAATATGAAACCAGTTAACAAATTCTACACATTTATCATAAGAAAAGAAAAATGAAAGGAGAAACTCTAACAAATGAAAACCAGAACCTGACAAACCAAAAGGAGTATCAAGAATGTGTAAGGTGGTTTGGGAATGGTCACAATCTTAATTTTGACCACACTAAAAGGGTTACAGTAAAAAAGTACTGTTTTAAAAAGAGGAACAGGGTAAAGACAAGAACAGTACTTTTTTAACTACTGAGAAAAGATATAAAAATCATAAAGGGACAGGACAGACGGACAGAGAGACAAATATTAGTCAGGCACACACCCTTATTCAGGTGCCTTCTGAGGCACGTCCCCGAAGGGATAAGAACTCTATCTTAACATAGGCAGAGAGGTATAAACCGCACTCCAGGTCACCCCAAGGGGCCCACCACTAAGCCATATGATAAAGCTGTGGAACTGCAGGTGGAGTCCCACTCAGATTCCGTAGCCCCTCAAGTCCATGGAACCACATATAAACTCTTTTCTGACTCATTCACCCACTCACTCATACAATATGACATAACAAACACTAGGCTACGACAAGCCAAAACATGCAAAAGACTGACACCAACTGGCTAGAGTGCCTCTAATTACAAGCTGGACAGGGAGTACATCCCTCCACTGCCCTGGGGCAGGTGTCACAGGCTGCACCAACCTAGCCTGGTTCCCCCAAGCTCTCTAGAGATCCAAGACCAATATCATGCAAAAACTGGTGCCAAACCAAGAACAACAATACAAAACTAGAGCAGGAATCATTTGAAAGCATGCAAAGGACTGGCACACCCAAGACAAAGAAAACACTAAAGCAGAACTTACTGAATTGAAGAATTTGGGTTCCTGTGCCTCAAACTCAGTCATCCGAGGGCTCTGGGGCAGAGAAAAATTTCTCCGAGGCCTCCCCCTAGAGCCGTCAGCTGGCATTGGGCCCAGGTGGAGGTCCTTATCTCGCTGGGGCCTCCAGAATGTTGTAATCCCATGCAGCAGAGAGAAAATTGGATCCCACTTCTTATGCCTTAATCAATAGAAATTTATTGATAATTTGATACTTCTGCTCAGGGGGCTAATGCCTCTAAAAAGCATGCATGCAGACCTGAATAGTAAATTCAAAGGGTTTATATACTGTCAATTTTGCTGAAGCAAGCAGGCAGATTAATACAGAAGCTGAATCATTGCCGTTAACACAGCTCAGTACAACTTAGGAGTCACAAAGTACATTAACTCATAAATCACAAGAAAGGAGTCATACAGTTAAGAAGGATGCAAAGTAGAGGTACATAGTTCAATGTAAGTTTAGAAAGTTTCCAAAGAACTCGGGACTTTCCACCAAAAGCTTTTTACTGGCATTACAATCCCTCCCTGGATATTTCCTTATCTTTAGGCCTCTTCCCTGAATTCTATCTCCCCACCCTTATGGGGGCTGGTATGAAAAGGTTCAAGAGAAGTTTTTTTTTTTTTTTCTAAATATAGAGCAGGGAGCTCATTTATTACTGGGGACTTGGTCACCACAGTAGCTTCAAAGAAAATAAAATATCTAAGAATATACCTAACAACATAGGTGAAGGATCTTTACAAAGGGAATTATGAAACCCTAATATAAGAAATAGCAGAAAACATTTACAAACGGAAGAACCTACCATGCTTTTGTCTGGGAAGAATCAACATTGTCAAAATGACTGTTCTACCTACCCAAAGAAATCTACAGATTCAACGTAATCCCTATTAAATTATCAAAATCATATTTTGAAGAACTAGAAAATATAGTATTTTTTTTTATAGAACCAGAATAAAATCTATATGTCAAGGCTATTCTTAGTAATAAAAACAAAGCCATAGGCATCAGCTACCAGACTTCAGGCTATATTACAAGTCAACAGTAATCAAAACAGCATGGTATTATCACAAAAATGGAGACATAGACATGTGGAACAAAATAAAAAACCAAGAGATAGAATCTGTGTCTACTTGTCATCTGATCTTTGAGAAAGCAAGCAAAAGCATACAGTGGGGAAATGAATCCCTATTCAATAACTAGACAATCTGTTGAAAAGAATTTACTAGATAACCACATGTAAAATACTGAAACTGGACCCACACCTTTCACCACTTATAAAAATTAATTCAAGATGGATAAAAGATTTAAATCTAATACAGGAAACAATCAAAATCTTAGAGGAAAGTATGGGAAAAACACTTGATGATGTAGGACTGGAGAAAGATTTTATGATAAAGACTTCAGTGGTCATCACAACAGTAACAAAATTAACAAATGGGACTTAATTAAGCTGAAAGCCTCAACACAGCTAAGGATACAAGTAATGCAAAAAGACAACCTTCAGAATGGGAAAAGATGTTTGCAGGGTATGACTCTAAAAAAGGGTTTATAACTAGAATCTACAGAGAGTTCATATTAGGCATCAACAAAAAAAGAAGCAAACTACCCCATCTACCACTGTGCAACAGATATGAACAGACCCTTCTCTGAGGAAGACAGACAAATGGCTAACAAACATGAAAAAATGTTCATCATCCCTGATCATCAGAAAAGTTCAAATCAAAACCTCTCTGAGATATCACCTTCCCCAGTGAGACTAGCCCACATTACAGAGTCTCAAAGCTTCAGATGCCAGTGTAAATGTAGAGAAAAGGAAACAATTTTACATTGTTGGTGGGATAGCAAACTAATGCAGCCTTTTTGCAAAGAAGTTTGGAGAATCCTCAAATAACTCAAATTAGACCTCCCATTTGATCCTGCAATCTCATTACTAGGCCTCTACCAGAAGAAAAAAATCCTTTTATCATAAGGACATTTGCACTAAATGGTTTATTGCAGCTCAATTTATAATTGCCAAAATGTGGAAACAGCTTAACTTCCTACCAATCCAGAAATGGATTAACAAACTGGTATATGTATACCATAGGATACTATTCAAACATTTAAAATGATGAGATTTTACATCTTTTGTATTAACCAGGATGGAGTTGGAACACATTCTTCCTAGTAAAGTATCACAGGAATGGAGAAGCAAGAATCCAATGTACTCACTTCTAATGTGAAGCCAATATACAGTCGAATACATATCCATATAAGAGATAAACTCAATTCAAGTTGGGGATTGGGGAATGAGATAGCAGGGATAAGAGGGGGGGATGGGGTGCTTACACTTCCACTTAAGGAGCACAACATTAAAGTGTATGGCACACCTCTTGCAGCAGGACACAAATATAAGGGGGGTTTTTACTAACAAGTGCAAACAGTGTAACCTAATTATTTGTACCCTCAATTAACCTGTAACAATAAAAATTATATATAATAGTATTGAATACATTGGATTTTTTTTCCATTCTTGAGATACTTTACTAAGAATAATATGATCCACCTCCATCCATGTAAACATAAAAGACAGGTGGAGGGAGGGCGATTGGTGAGACTTCACCTACTGTGCATATTACAAGGGTACAGGTCAAATATATTAAGAGTATAGTATAAATATCTAAACACAACAATTAAATAAGTGAGGTGAATGATATGATAACCAGTTTGATGTGAACATTCCAAGATGTATATAAAATCAGCACATTGTACCCCATAAATGCAGTAATGTACACAGTTATGATCTAATTAATATATATACCAAGTCTTTTGTAAATGGAGGCCTTTGTTATCTGGTGTTTCCTCCACAGAGGAAACACAGAGAGTGCGTCTGTAAATGCCCCCCTTTTATTTTTGGCTTATTATATTTTAAGACAATTTTTTCATTATATCTAAACATTATCCTGATGCTTTTTAATACTGTATTTTTCTCATCTTCCTTTTTGATAAAGTGTCAATGTCCTTGTAGCAAATTACAATATTATGAAAGAAAACAGAATTGTGTGTATGTAATTCTAAACAACTGATTAAAATGGGAAGAAAATAATAGAAATTATATGTCTCATGCCATGTAAACACATTATTTTCAATATTTATCTACTGATTTTTTTGGAGACAAGACCAAAATTCCTATGTAGTTCTTCACAGCTTTCTTCCACTTATCCAGACAATGTACTTTTATGCAGACCAAGGAGCTAAGATACACAATTAAAAATCTTCATTCTGCCACTGACTGCCAATGCAAAAGTAATTGAATAAATTACTCAAACTTACTGAGCCTTAGTATCCTTACCTATCAAATGGACAGCATAATTTATACCTCTTTAGCTTTGCTGCCATTCATTAAATATTATTTTGATTCCCTTTATCATTTGTGTTTTTCTTTGGTCTTTATTCTTTTTCTCAACTAATCCTTAAAAATAACACTGGTTACCAATGTAATATCTGACAGTGACATAAGTATCCAAGAATGTGTGTCACCAATCTTTCAAAGGTATATTAAACCATTCCCCAGTAGCCTATCTTGCTATGTTATAGAATGGGTCCCTTCATTTAGAACTCGTTCAGAAGAAAATGTATGACATTAATTTTTAGCAGGTAAAGAAAGCTGTGAGGTGGCTGGAATTATAAATGTCAAGGTAACATTGATGTTGAGGAATGTAGTTTTTATAAACAACTATAAGTGATGGATTACAGATCACTTCAGAATTTCTGTAATGAAGCTTCACTGTATTTACTTAGAAGGATATTATTAGCATAACAATTTTTCAAGATTAATATTCTGCTAAATTGTCTCAAAGGTTTCAAATAACTCTTCTAATTTTATGAAAAATTGTTACCAAAATTACATCTCTTATGAAAAACACATATTAATGTACCAGACAAGATAAATACATTTTAATAAATAAGCATTATGTTACAAGGGAGTTATATCTTATTTGAACTTGATATAATAAGTAATGGAGCATTTCAACTTGATACAATGAGTAATGAAACCTTTCAACAACACTGATGATTCACTATGTCATTAAAATACACTGAAATTTTAAAAGAAAGACATTAAAATCATCACAGACACCCATTCAGAGTGTACAAGAATAAAGCCTGAATTACTTTCCATGCTCTGGAAGAGCAAGAGACAGAAAATGCTTGCAGAAGTTGTTCATAGAATCCTAAAAGAAGCAGAAAGTCTGAATAATTTATATACCCTATAGTTGCCCAATGCTATACTAGAAAATGATAAACCTGATGAAACTAGCCCATTGTAACTAGACATCTTAATGGTCTAGTGTTAATTTTGACTAGATTTTATAACATCATTTATGTTTCATTATCTCTGTAGATTTGCATTGGCATTGTAAGATTGTTAACAAGTGAATGTAAAATTGGAATTATAAATCAAGAATGAAAATGGAAAAAGTAATGTTACTATCAAGTAACATATCATTTCCACTTCAATAAGAGGATCAGCTAAGTATAACTCTTTGCTTGCTACAATCGAATTACTTATGTTTATAATAGTACCATTTTTTCCTCTTTCTGGCATTATTTCTAATATTTTCTTGCTCTTTTGATATGAGTTCTAAGTGTTATTTTTCTCTTAACATATATGTAATATCTAATTCAATGCTGCTGATCACTGTATTTTTGTACTGAATAATGTTTTGATTCAATTTTTTTGAATCTCCTTCTTAAATCAGAGTTGAGCAAAATATATGCCCCCTTCCAGGTTAATAGGTTCAGAAAAATGAAAAGATATATCTAATGATAGGAAATGTTAATTCCATAGGTCCTTTTTTTTTTTTTAACTTTCTTAAGGTTCAGAAAAAAAGATACTTAACCTTTCAGAGTTGATAACATTTTAGCTGGAAATTATCTCTATGAGAAATCATTTTAGATACAAGTTGGTTTTCAAAAACAAGGTGCTTTAGCACTGTAAAGGACTTCAGCCCCAAATAGACAAGTTTTGTCTCTAGAATTTCACAACCAATAATTTGTGTCTATTTCACAGTTACCAATTCAACTGAATGATTTCATCTGTTACTTGAAATCTGTCAGACTTTACAGACATAGCATTCAACACTTCAACCTGGAGGTTGCTAAATTGTGGAGACTGAAAACTAGTATGACTTAGCACCAATGCAAATGCAGTGGTTGGTTAAGAAAAAAATTTTAATTAAAAACTATGAGTTCATGACTGGATTAAAAATATGAATATAAGGTTAGAAAACATATTTATCAACCAAGATTCTGAAAAGATAGTTATCCTGATGACACACTTAAGGGCATAGTTGTTATTAGTGTTTTTCTCTTTACCTGGTAGCTTTTTGCTCTTTCTCGTGTTTCTCAGTTTCCTACCTTTTTACATATTTTTGGTCTTACCACGAAATGATGCCACCAAACTTATTAATGATTGTTTGGTAATGAGTGTCAAGAACATTTTAAACATATTTTTGCCATCTTTTCAGACACTAAAGTGGTGTAAACAAATTTCCCAGTGTGACACCCATCAGTAATTACTAGTTATTATAACTAGGTTTTATTTTTATGGTCAATAATTCTTCCAAAAAACAATATCTCTCACGAGCTTGAACCTATTGTTTATATTAATAACCTTCTCTCATAAATATATTTGCACAACCCTACTAATATGTATTTAAAACTCTTAATTTTTCTGTTAATGTAGCTTATTAAGTTATATAAAAATAAACTTTTACAGGAAACTTTCAATTTCAAGTAGCAACGTGTAGAGTACTTAAGTAAATCTGGTTTGTGGATTCTTTTCAAACATGAATCACGAGTTTAGAAAACTATGTCTTAAAAATAATTCTCTCTTGAGTGTGTTACAATACCAACCCAAGCTCAAGAACAACTTTAAGTGAATGACAAAGAGGAAATTTAATTTTCACATTAACATGTTACATAATCATGCCCTCAATCATTTTTCCCATCTTGCCAAATTGCTCTATCCTAAATCTAGCTGGAATTGTCTCTCCAGTGCCAAAGTATTTGTTGACTCATCTCCTTCCACATGCTTATTCAAGCAACAGACAGGAAAAATGTCTGTGTGATAACACTGTGTTCACTTTGTTTTCCCAGTGCAAGATTTATTATTCCCTCTCTTTGTCTGACAAAGATGTATCATCATAGATCTTGATTAAACCAATATTAGCATCACTATGAATACTGAGTGGGTGCTACTCCACACACATATAGAGGCCAATATTCATACAATCTTAGGAAAAATAAGGACTGAATAATCTTCCAATGTCTTCTCAAGCTTTTTGTTAATTCCTATTTTTCTGTGCCAGACAACTGGCAAATAAAGGGTTAACATTGATGCTCCATCAAATATCAGCAATTGGTTTTAGAAAAACAAGGCAAAAACATACCTTGGCACAGATTGCAGTATTGGCTGTTATCTAAAGAATACAGTTAAATTTCAATTATCCAAGTGGAATTGGTTTAAATAAACTGATGGTCAGATAAGAGGGTAAATAAAAACCACTTCATGTAAATATTCATGTCTTGTGAAATAACCTCATTTAAATGATTGGTTTGGGTAAGAAAGACTCTGATGAATGAAGTTCAAGTGTAGATTTCAGTTCAAAGGAAGAGAGAAAATATTTCTAACTGCATTTGTTTCATGTGTTCCAGGCATTTTCTTCTTCAATAAATTGAGGTGGTTGGAGTCTTCAGGGAAATGTGAGGATTAATACTTTCTCGTCTGCTGTTGCACTTTAAGATGAATATCAAAAATGTTATATCGTGAAGAAAAGTATTCTTGTGAGTAAAACATCCAATGCCACTTTAAGACTTGCAGGTCTCTGCACATTTCATGAAAATAAATTTTAATTTTTCAATAAAGAGTCAACTACTTAAATTGACAGTGAAGCGCATTGATCAACCTAATTAGATAAAAAACTTGGTGACTAAATTCACCAAGAGTATATGATCTCATGCCCTAGGTAACAGACACAGTGTTTTTATTATTATTGTATGATAATTCCCCCAGCCTTTTCTGTGAGAAACTCTCTCTGAGCTAAGTAATTGGTAGTCTCTCATGCATGTTTTAATAGTCTTCAGAAAAAATGATTCCTGAACAAATGCCATCTACTATGAAATACTATTTGAACTACATTTATTTCTACAGCAGATTTCCCTAGTTGGCCAATTAATTGCAAGGTATAAAGGTCTTTTTAAAGTCGCTTGGAAAAAAAAGGACAACAGTTATGGTTCATTGTTCTTATATTGAACAGACTTTAATACTGTATGTAGCATATACCATGAATAAATTTTCTTTTTCTTTATTAAATCATAGCTGTGTACATTAATGCTATCATGGAGTACAATGTGCTGGTTTTATATACAATTTGAAATATTTTCATCAAACTGGTTAAGATAGCCTTCAAGGCATTTTCTTAGTTATTGTCTTAAGATATTTATATTCTACACCTAGTAAATTTCACATGTACCCTTGTAAGATATATGGTATATTTGGTCCCACGATTACTATCCCTCTACCAATCCTCCCCCCTCCTCTTCCCTCCCTCTCTCCTTTCCCCTAAATTGGTTTCATAGTAAGGCTGAATACATTGGATACTTTTTCTTCCATTCTTGAGATACTATGCTAAAAAGAATATGTTCCAGCTCCATCCATGTAAACATGTAAGAGGTAAAGTCTCCATCTTTTTTTGTGGCTGCATAATATTACATGATGTATATATGCCACAATTTATTGATCCATTTATGGGTTGGGCTTCTTCCATAACTTAGCAAATATGAATTGGGATAAAATAAACATTCTGGTATAAATATCTTTGTTATAATGTGATTTTTGTTCTTCTGGATATATACTTAGTAGAGGATTTGTAGGATTGAATGGCAGGTCTATTTTCAGATACATAAGTGTTCTCCAAAAAGTTTTCCAAAAAGAACATATTAGTTTGCATTCCCACAAGCAATGTAGAATCTTCCCTTTTCTCCACACCCATGCCAAAATCTCTGGGTTTGGGAATTTGTGATATGGGCTAATCTTACTGGAGTTAGATGATATCACAAAGTACTTTTGACCTGCATTTCTCTGATGATTAAGGATGATGACCATTTTTTCATGTGTCATTAGGCAGTGTGCCTGTCTTCTATAGAGAAGTTTCTCTTCAATTCCCTTGCCTACCCTGAGATGGGATCACTTGTTCTTTTATTGCTAATACGTTTGAGTTCTCCATGGATTCTGGTTATTAAACCTTTGTTGGAGACATAACCTGCAAATATCTTCTCCCATTCTGAGTAAAGATGTCTGCTTGCTTTACTTACTGTGTTCTTGGCTATGCAGAAGTTTTTTAGTTTCATCAGGTCCCAGTAGTGTATTTTTGATGTTGCTTCAATTGCCCAGGTGATCCTCCTCATAAAATATTCACCCAGGCCAATTTCTTCAAGCGTTTTCCCTGCACATTCTTCTAGTATTTTTATGGTTTCATGTCTTAAGTTTAAATCTTTAATCCAGTGAGAGTCTATCTTATTTAATGGTGAGGGGTGTGGGTCCAGTTTCAGTCGTCTACAGGTTACCAGCCAGTTCGCCCAGCACTATTTCTTAAATAGAGAATCTTTTCCCCACTGAATGTTTTGAATTGGCTTGTCAAATATCAAATAACAGTAAGTAGCTGAGTTCATCTTTTGGTTCTCTATTCTGTTCCATACATGTACCTCTCAGTTTTGTGCCAGTACCATGCGCTGTGATTACTACAGAATAAAGTCTGGTAGTGTGATTCATCCAGATTTGTTTTTATTTCTGAGCAACGTCTTGCCCAATCGTGGTTATTTCTGATTCCATACAAAATCAAGTATTATTTTTTCCAGGTCCGTAAAGTGTTACAGGGATGCTTTAATAAGGATTGCATTAAAATTATATATTGCTTTGGGTAGTACAGACATTTTAACAATGTTGTTTCTTCCCAGCCATGAGCATGGTATGTTTTTCCATTTGTTAACATCTTCAGCTATTTCATTTCTTATTGTTTCATAGTTCTTTTTATAGAGATAGTTCATGTCCTTTGTTGGGTAAATTCCCAAATATTTCATCTTCTTTGACACTACTGTGAACTGAATAGAGTCCTTGACTGTCTTTTCCACTTGACTATTATTGGTATATATAAAGGCTACCAAGTGAGATACCCATCACTGAAGAAAAAAAAATGGCCAGATGCTATACAGGTTTATGGCATGCCAGCTGAGGGAAAAGGTTTGATTGATGAGAACCCTTGAAGTTTTCTGTGAGCTATGACCCCAGGGTACTCTACCAAATGCAACAAAACATGGAAAAAGCCCAAGTGCCCATCGACCCATGAATGGATCAATAAATTGTGGCATATGTACACCATGGAATACTATGCAGCCGTAAAGAAAGATGGAGACTTTACTTCCTTCATGTTTACATGGATGGAGTGGGAAAATATTCTTCTTAGCAAAGTATCTCAAGAATGGAAGAAAAAGTATCCAATGTACTCAACCCTACTATGAAACTGATAGTTAGCTACCATAGGAAAGCTATAACCCAAGTTAAGGCAAAGAATACAGGGAACGGGGAGTGGGTGGGTAGGGGAGGGAGGAGGATAGGTGAAGGGAGGGGTATTTTGGGGATCACACCTATGAGCTATCCTATAAGGGTACATGTATATCTCTCTAAATGTAGACTATAAATGTCTTAACACAACAACTATGAGAATGACATGAAGGCTATGTTAGCCAATTGGATGAGAATGTTTCAAATTGTATATGGAAACAACACACTGTACCCCATGGTAGTAGTAATGTGTACAAATATGATTTAATAAAAAAAAGAATCTATCTCAATAAATAAATGGAGAAAACCATTTGTATTAGAGTTACTCATCATTTTTACTTTTTTTAAATAGAAACATAGAGTTACTTTATTTATCACACTCAGTAAAGTTCTGTGGGATCTACAGATGACAGCAACCTCCATCTCCTAGGCTTAGGCAATTTTCTTCTCTCAGCCTCCCATGTAGCTGGGACTATAGGTGCATGCCATAATACCTGCGTATTATTTTTATTTTTGAACATAGATCTAGTGTTGAAACTGTTCCCCTAGATTAGAGGCCAACTGGAGAAATTATTCTCTCATAAGGAAAATTTTTTTCCTACAACCCCTATTAATCAAGACTTCATAATTTACCCAACTCTGACACTTTAGTATCTTAGGTACTTTTAGTCACTCTAAACTGCCCTCACAGGGAAGTCTTCATTCAAGTTAGGTATTTTATGCACACTAAAATATCCACATTATACACTCCACCCTTTCTTTTGCACATTACCGTATGAGCCAATGTTCCCTTGCCCCAATCAGTTCAAGACCAGGGACCACACAACTCTGGAAATCCCCTACCCATCAGATCAACTGACTATCTCCTAAGGAAGAAATCACAAACAAACTTGTCTTGACTCATTGTTCTCTCCTCCCCCTGTGGACCACAATAAATCTCATCCTTTATGATGTAGTCCTGTATTACATCTGTCTACTGAATGTTCTGATAATTTTGCTCTTGGAAACTGTACTGGGATAATTTATTTATTTATCTCTCTCTCTCTTTCTTTCTTTCTTTCTTCCTGTCATTATTTTTCTTGACACCGCTTCTCACTCTGTTCCCCAGTCTACATTGTCTATGACCTCAGTCTTGCACACAATGAGACCAACTCTTTAGTTGAAGTGATCCTCCTGCCTCAGCCTCTTGAGTAGATGGAACTATAGGTAAGGGATACAACACTTGAGTACCCTTCCTATTTGAGTAGAAACCTGTTGTGAGATCTGGGCTGAGGTTATATTTCCATTGCTCAGCCTTTTCTGTAACACAGGGGCTCAGGCATTCTATCCAATTTGGCTCCCCAGAGAATCGAGTATTTATTTTGTAACCCGAGACACTGCTGTATTCCTTGATCACTTCTAAGAGTTTAGTAGTAGAATCCCTGGTGTTTTCCCGATATACAATCATATCATCTGCGAAGAGTGAAAGTTTGATCTCTTCTAATCCTATATGGATACCCTTGATTGCCTTTTATTCTCTAATTGTGATGGCTAAGACTTCTATTACAATATTAAAGAGCAATGGAGACAATGGGCAACCTTGCCTGGTTCCTGATGTGAGTGGAAATGATTTCAATTTAACTCCATTCAATATGATATTGTCTGTGGGTTGGCTGTAGAAGGCCTCTATCAGTTTAAGAAATGACCCTTCTATACCAATCTTCTTAAGTGTTCTGATCATGAAGGGATGCTGGATATTATCAAAAGCTTTTTCTGCATAAGTTGAGAGAATCATATAGTCTTTATTTTTTTATTTGTTTATGTAATGAATTATATTTACAGATTTACATATATTGAACCATCCTTGAGACCCTGGGATAAAACCCACTTGATCATGGTATATAATTTGTTAGATGTGTTGCTGGATTCTGTCTGTTAGGATCTTATTGAATATTTTCTCATCAGTATTCATTAGTGATATTGGTCTATAATTTTCTTTTCTTGTTGGTCTTTTCTTGGTTTGGGAATCAAAGTGATGTTTGCTTCATAGAATGTGTTGGGTAGTATTCTGCCTTTTTCTATATTTTGGAAAAGGTTGAGTAATGTAGGTAGTAGTTCCTCTTTAAAGGTTTGGTAGAATTCTGACATGAAGCCATCTGGTCCCAGGCTTTTCTTTTTATGGAGATTTTGTATAGTTGATACTATATCACAACTTGACATAGGCCTGTTCAACATTTCTTCTTGATTCTGGCTAAGTCTTGGAAGGTGGCATGCTTTCAAGTACTGATCAATTTCCTTCAGATTTTCATATTTCTGAGGATAAAGTTTCTTCGAATATCATTAAGGACTTTTTGAATTCCTAAGTGGTCTGTTGTTATTTTGTCTTTACCATTTCTGATTGATGAAATTAGAGATTTTAGTCTTTTTTCCTGGTTAGGTCAGCCAAAGCTTTATCTATTTTATTGAACTTTTCAAAAAAAAACTTTTTGATTTATTGGTCTGTTGCATAA
>CAUYQV010085433.1:0-16508 GCA_963574575.1 Galagoides demidoff
AGCAACCTCCAACTCCTGGGCTCAAGCGAGTCTCCTGCCTCCGCCTCCCAAGTAGCTGGGACCACAGGCACCTGCCACAATGCCCGGCCATTTTTTGGTTGCAGCCATCATTGTTGTTTGGTGGGCCCAGGCTGGGGATTCGAACCCACCACCTTAGGTGTACGTGGCTGGCGCTTTAGCCGATTGAGCCACAGGCGCCGAGTTCAGAGTTTGGATGGCAAATAAGATTAACAGAATGGAAGTAAAGTTGGAATTAGAAATTCAAGGAGTAATTGAGAAGTTGTCTCAAGAATTCAATGAATTAAGACAAAAATCTCCAAAAATTTACTCATAATGACACAAGAAATCTCAGGCCTCAAAGATCTGAGAAATACAGTAGAATCCCTGAGGAACAGAATGGAGCAGGCAGAAGAAAGCATCTCGGACATTGAAGACAAAACTTTTGAACATTTCCAAATGCTCAAAGAGGCAGAGAAGTGGAGAGCAAAGATAGATCATTCCCTGAGAGAGTTGTGGGACTACTCCAAAAGAGCAAACATTCGCCCTATAGGAATTCCTGAAGGAGAAGAGGGTGTTCCTAAAGGCACAAATGCTCTACTCCAAGATATAATCAAGAAGAACTTCCCAAGCATGTCAAGAGATACCCACATTCAGATAGAAGATAGTTTCAGAACCCCAGCATGACTCAATCCAAGTAAAGCATCTCCTAGACACATGGTAATGACTTTGCCAAAGTTAATATGAAGGAGAAAATTTCCCAAGCAGCCAGACATAAGAAGATCACAACCTACAAGGTTGACACCCCAAAATACTACTAGGCTTATCAATTTACTCAATTAATGTGAATGGTTTAAATTGTCCTTTAAAGAGGCATAGGTTGGCTGACTAGATACATAACTCAGACCATATATCTGCTGCATACAAGAATCTCATCTTACCTTAAAGGATAAAAATAGACTCAGGGTGAAGGGATGGACATCTATAATTCAAACAAATGGAAATCAGGAAAAAAGTAGGGGTTGCAATTTTATTCACAGATGCCATAGACTTTAAGTCAGCAAAGGTAGGGAAAGATAAGGATTGCCACTTCATATTTGTTAAGGGAAATACTTGACATGAAGAGATTTCAATTATTAACATTTATGTGCTCAACAAGAATGCCCCTCAATTTATAAGGAAGACCCTAACAGACATGAACAATTTGATATCTTCCAGCATCATAATAGTCAGAGATTTTAACACCCCTTTGGCAGTGTTGGATAGATCCTCCAATAAGAAACTAAACAAAGAAATTTTGGACTTAAACTTAAGCCTGCAATAAATGGACTTAATAGACATCTATAGAACATTTATCCTAACAAAACTGAATACACATTCTTCTCATCAGCCAATGGAACATATTCCAAAATTGATCATATCTTAGGTCGCAAGTCTAACCTTAGCAAATTTAAAAGAATAGAAATTATTCCTTACATTTTCTTGGACCATCACGGAATAAAATTTGAACTTCACAACAACCAGAATCTTCATACTCCTACAAAGACATGGAAACAAAATATCTTATGCTGAATGATAGCTGGGTCATATAAGAGATTAAGAAGGAAATTACCACATTTTTGGAACAAAACAGTAATAAAGACACAAATTGTCTAAACCTGTGGGATACTGCAAAGGCAGTCCTAAGAGGGAAATTTATAGAGTTGCAAGCTTTTCTCAAGAGAATGGAAGCAGAGGAAGTCAACAACTTAATGGGACATCTCAAGCAACTGGAAAAGGAAGAACATTCTGACCCGAAACCCAGCATAAGAAAAAAAAATAACCAAAATTAGAGCAGAAGTAAATGAAATCAAAAACAAAAGAATTAATTCTTGGGGGGCAAGACACAATTGTAAGAGGGATTTTACCTAACAAATGCAATCAGTGAAACCTGGTTTCTTGTACCCTCACTGAATCCCCAACAATAAATTAAAAAAAAAAAATCAAAAGATCAATGAATCAAAAAGTTGGTTTTTGAAAAGATTAACAAAATTGACTTTTGGCTAACCTAACCAGAAACAGGAAAGTAAAATTTCTAATATTATCAATCAAAAATGACAAAGGCGAAATAATAACTGACACCTCCAAAATTCAAAAAATCCTTAATGTATACTACAAAAAACTCTATTCTCAGAAATATGAAAACCAGAAGCAAATAGACCAATACTTGGAAGCATACCACCTTCTTAGACTTAGTCAGAAAGACTTCAAAATTTTGAATAGACCTATATCAAGTACTGAAATAGCATCAACTATATGAAATCTCCCAAAAAAGAAGAGTCCAGGACCAGATGGCTTCACATCAGAATTCTAACAACTTTTAAGCAGGAACAAGTACCTATATTACATAACTTTTTCCAAAACATAGAAAAAGAAGGCATACTTCCCAACACATTCTATGAAGCAAGTATCACCCTAATCCCCAAACCAGGAAAGAATCCAACAAGGACAGAAAATCATAAACGGATATCTTTTTTTTTTCTTTTTGCAGTTTTTGGCCGGGGCTGGGTTTGAACCTGTCACCTCCAGCATATGGGGTCAGTGCCCTACTCCTTTGAGCCATAGGCACCACCCTAGACCAATATCTTTAATGAATATAGATGCAAAAATATTCAATAAGATCCTAGCAAACAGAATCCAGCAGCACATCAAACAAAGTATACACCATAACCAAGTTGGTTTTATCCCAGAGTCTCAAGGTCAGTCCAGTATATGTAATTCTATAAATATAATATATCACATAAACAAAATTTAAAAAAAAACCATATGATTCTCTCAATTGATGCAGAAAAAGCTTTTGATAATATCTAGCATTCTTTCATGATCAGAACACTTAATAGGTGTAGAAGGGACATTTCTTAAACTGATAGAGGCCATCTATAGCAAACCCACAGCTAATATCATATTGAATGGAGTAAAATTGAAAACATTTCTACTCAGATCAGGAATCAGGCAAGGTTGCCCATTGACTTCACTGCTTTTTAACATTGTAATGGAAGCCTTAGCCATCACAATCAGGCAAGAGAAGGCGATCAAAGGTATCCAAATAGGGTCAGAGGATATCAAACTTTCATTGTTCACAGATGATATGATTTTATACTTGGAAAACCCGAGGGACTCAACCACAAAGCTCTTAGAAGTGAGCAAGGAATACAGCCTCATCTTAGGCTACAAAAATCAACACTCACAAATCAGTAGCATTCATATATACCAACAATAGTCAAGCTGAAAAAACAGTCAAGGACTCTATTCCATTCATAGTAGTGCCAAAGAAGATGAAATATTTGGGAGTATACCTGACAAAGGATGTGAAAATTTTCTATAAAGAGAACTATGACACTCTAAGAAAAGAAATCGCTGAAGATGTTAAGAAATAGAAAAAGATACCATGCTCGTGCTGGGAAGAATCAACATTGTTAAAATGCCCATACTATCCAAAGCAATATACAAATTTAATGCAATCCCTAGTAAAGCACCACTGTCATACTTTAAAGATCTGGAAAAAATAATACTTTGTTTTATATGGAATAAAAAAAAAACCCTTGAATAGCCAAGACATTACTCAGAAATAAAACAAATCAGGAGGAATCATGCTACCAGACTTCAGATTATACTATAAATTGATAGTGATCAAAACATCATGGGAGTGGTACAAAAATTGAGAGGTAGATGTATGGAACAGAATAGAGAACCAAGGGATAAACCCATATACTTATCATCATTTGATCTTTGATAAACCTATCAAAAACATAAATTGGGGAAAAGATTCCCTATTCAACTAACGGTCCTGGGTGAATTGGCTGGAGACTTGTAGAAGACTGAAAGTGGATCCACACTTTTCACCATTAACAAAAATTGACTCTCATTGGATAAAAGGTTTAAACTTAAGACATGAAACTATAAAGATTCTTGGAGAGAGTGCAGGGCAAACACTTGAAGAAATTAGTCTGGGAGAATACTTTATGAGGAGGACCCCCGCCCCACACCAGGCAATTGAAGCAACAGCAAATATACATATACTGCGATCTGATCAAACTAAAAAGCTTCTGCACAGTGAAGAACACAATAAGTAAAGCAAGCAGACAGCCCTCAGAATGGGAGAAGATATTTGCAGGTTATGTTTCTCACAAAGTTTTGATAACCAGAATCTACAAAGAACTCAAACTTATTAACAAGAAAAGAACAAGCGATCCCATTTCATTGTGGACAAGAGACTTGAACAGAAGCTTCTCTGAAAAAGACAAGAGCATGGACTACAAAAACATGAAAAAATGCTCATCATCTTTAATCATCAGAGAAATGCAAATCAAAACCACTTTGAGATATCATCTAATTCCAGAAAGAGTAGCCCACATAACAAAATCCCAAAACTACAAATGTTGGCATGGATGTGGAGAAAAGGGATTACTTCTGCACTGGTAGAGGGAATGCAAGCTAATATGTTTCTTTTCAAAAGAAGTTTGGAGAACACTTAGGGATCTAAAAGTAGATCTGCCATTCAATCCTGTAATTCTTCTACTAGGTGTATATCCAAAAGACCAAAAATCATTTGGCAACAAAGATATTTGCACCAGATTGTTCATTGCAGCTCAATTCATAATTGCCAAGTCATGGAAGAAGCCCAAGTGCCCATCGACCCATGAATGGATTAATAAATTGTAGTATATGTATGTATGCAGCCTTAAAAAAAGATGGAGACTTTATCGCCTTTATTTTTACATGGATGGAGCTGGAACATATTCTTCTTAGTAAAGTATCTCAAGTATGGAAGAAAAAGTATCCTATGTACTCAGCACTATTACGAAACCAAGTTATAATCACCCACACTATCTAATGAAGGATAGAACACAACTATAGCCCAGGATACAGGTGGGAAGAGGAGGGACTGGGAGGGGAGAAGGATGGAGGGAGGGTAAATACCTATGATGCATAGTGCAAGGGTACATGTCAAATTTATTAAGTGTAGAGTATAAATGTCTTAACATAATAATTAAGTAAGTGAGGTGAAGGCTATGTTAACCAGTTTGATGTAAGCATTCCAAATTTTATATAAAATCAGCACATTGTACCCCATAAATGCATTAATGTATACATGATTTAAGTATTTGACTTAAAAAAAATAAAGCAATGAGATGATTACAAAACCGTTTTTTTGTTGTTATTGTTGAGACAAAGTCTCACTTGTCACCCTCAGTAGAGTGCCATGATGTCACAGCTCATAGCAACCTCAAACTCTTGGACTGCAGGGCTCCTCAAACTTTTTAAACAGGGGGCCAGTTCACTGTCACTCAGACCATTGGACAGCCAGACTGCAGGCCCCAGGATGAGTTGGCAGCCATGGGAAAAACACCCGGCAGGCGGAATAAATGTCCTAGGCGGGCTGCATGTGGCCCGCGGGTCATAGTTTGAGGAAGCCTGGGCTAAAGTATCCTCTTGCCTTAGCCTCCCCAGTAGCTGGGACTATAGATGCCTGCCACAACACCATACTATGTTTTAGAGATGGGGTCTTACTCTAACTCAGGCAGTCCACCCACTTCAGCCTCCCAGTCTGTTAGGATTACAGGTGTGGGCCACTGTACCTGGCCTAACCTTTTTTTCTTTTAATCTAAAAGTCAAGGCCGGGTGTGGTGGCTCATGCCTGATCCTAGCACATTGGGAGGCCAAGGTGGGTGGATTGCTTAAGCTCAGAAGTTTGGCACCAGCCTGAGCAAGAGCCAGACTCTGTCTCTACTAAAAATAGAAAAATTAGATGGGCGTGGTGGCACATACCTGTTGTCCCAGCTGCTTAGGAGGCTGAGGCAAGAGATCTCTTTAGCTCAAGAGTTTGAGGTTGCTGTGAGCTATGGTAATGCCACAGCACTCTACTTATCCACCCAGAGTGACAGAGTGAGACTCTGTCTCAATCAATAAATTAAATAAATAAATAAATAAATGTCAACCAACACCTATTCGAATGAAAAAAATATACAGCAACATCCCTTATTGGCAGTGACTCAGGTAAAAGGTACTTTCATCCGTTGATGGTGGATATATAAATTGCTACAGAACTTAGAAAACAAACAATACCTGATAAAAAATGCATCTGCCATTTGACCCAACACACTTGCTTTTGGGAATCTACCCTAAGTTAGTGATAGCACCAGGACTCAAAGATAAGTGCATCAAATTTGGCAAGTTGTCACATCATTGTTTGTCTAAGAAAAAAATAAAGTCACAAAGAAGCAAATAAACAAAAGAAACCTGGATGTGCATCATTTGTGCAGTGATTAGGCAAACTGTGGTAGGACCATAGAACAAAACATTTGTAGGTATGATGAGGAATGACTTCAGAGCTCCCAGACCGACTTGGAGGAATGATTGCCAAGTGAGGAAAAGGTTAAAGGGTAATGCAAATCATATAAACTCATTTTGTAAAAATATTAGAAAACATCATATGTTTGTGGAATCCTAGAGAAATATGTGCAATGATTTTTCTGATTACCTAGGAAATACAGGGAATAAATATTAACTTTTTCTTAATATGTCTTTATTTCCATGAGTTTGAGTAGGTGTCATTGTATATTTTCTGAAAAGAAATTTAATAATTTTTAAAAAGTCAATAATTTTCCCAAAGCACTTACGCTTGAAAAACAAATTATACTCGAACAAAAAATTCTCTGACATAA
The DNA here is from genome assembly GCA_963574575.1 of Galagoides demidoff. Lineage (NCBI taxonomy): Eukaryota > Metazoa > Chordata > Mammalia > Primates > Galagidae > Galagoides > Galagoides demidoff. The sequence continues at coordinate 6,702 of CAUYQV010085433.1, forward strand.
AATAGAACTATTACTAATGAGGCTATTTCATCTAGTACCAAATAGCATGTGTAGAAGATAATTTCGCCTTTGTAGTTCCACAAAGAATCTAAATACTTCTAAAGTAAATGTAAAACAAATTAATGACATTTATTTTTATAGAATGCTCATTATTTGGGCATATATGAGAATTATTTTTGTTTGATGACTCAAAGTAGAATTGTATAACATCCTTAATTTTTTTTTTTTTTTTGGCTAAATACTATATTTCCCTAAATGTGAGAACCTTCTCTTGATTTCTAATATTTACAAATGCCTGGGCCTCACTTATAGTTAGCGAAATGTTGCCACCCCTTCCTCTGTTTACTTCATTTGGGGTGGGGCAGAAACTTGAACCAGCACCCCAGATGTTGCTGGCATTAGCTGATTGTTAACCCAGAGGGAATGTCACTGGCCCAACTGGCTCCATGGAAGGGGCTGGGCTCCCATCAGCCTTGCCCCTCGCAATGCCTGCTTCATGATGACAGGTGAGATAAGGGTTCTTAGTTCTCCAGCAAGTATAGCATCAGAGCCATGAAGAAAACTGAGGAAATACTTCTTAGATGCATGGATATTAGATGTTTGATTCTTGGTTGTCTATCACAGGAAAAGGTCATAAGAGTCACATGCTCCTCTTGTCAAAAGATTACCTGCCTTATGGCCAGGCTTAGTGGCTCACACCTGTCATCCTAGGACTCTGGGAGGCTGGGACAGGTAAATCACCTGAGCTCAGGAGTTCAAGACTACCCTGAGCAAGAACAGGGCCCCATCTCTACTAAAAATAGAAAAACCAGCTGAGCATCGTGGCAAGTGCCTGTAGCCCCAAGCTACTCAGGAGGTTCAGTTAAGAGGATTGCTCCTGCCCAGGAGTTGGATGGTGCTGTGAGTATGATGCCAGGGGACTCTACCCAGGACAACAGAGTGAGACTTTGTTTCAATAAATAAATAATAGAAATAAATAAAAACAAATAAATAAAATGATAAATAAATAGATTACCTGATTTATGAGTACCACACAATCTATGAACATTACAAAATTGTACTTACTTCCCATAAATTTATTCAAATAAAAAAAAATTACCTGAGGACCTCTTGCAGTTAGCTGAGGAGGGTGATGGAGCATCTTTGATATGCAGGAGAAATCAGTACCTATGAGCATGAACTCAGTTATTTATTTATTTATTTCTATTGTGGCAAAACCCATAAAACATGAAATTTTTCATCTTAAAAAATGTGAAGGATATGAATTGGCTAAGCTTTTTTTATTTTCCATCTATGTGTATATTTCTTTTTCAGTGTTTACTATTCAGGTGAGAAAGTTCTGACTTGATTTTCACCTCTTTGTTTCCCAAAACATATAGCAAGGATGTGTGGTGTGTATCACACCCAATCATAACCTGCTGGGAGGACAGAGAGAGAGGAGCTGCTGCTTGGACCTCAGGGAACACAGGACCTAAGCCCTCCCTTCCAACCATGCAAAATATCCCACAAAGACTACCCTCAGCTATTATAAGGCTTTGTTCCCCATGATTGTTTATAAACGACTTTGAAATTCAGCATTATGACCTTTAAGTTTGTTTGAGAGGGAGTCTTTTTAAAGGAATCCATTTAACTTTTAACTGATATTAAAACAAACAAGGGTCATTGTAATATGAAGAAATATTTTTGCACTGTAATATTGTAATGACACCTTATAAAAGTCCAATGAGGGAGGAAAAGGCAGGTTTTTTTGTTCTTATTTTATAATAGTAAAATTAAGCCCTGAGGGAGTAAATTTCTTGCCCAGGATCTCACCCTGTAAATAAAGGTGCACACACAGTTTATCTAGGAGTACAAGCAGCAATGTGCCCCACTTATGGGGCAGGGATGATATTTCTGAACATTAATCAGTTGTTAATTCTCTCTGTGTAAGGCCCAGAGCCTCCCTAGTTTGGTAACTGTCCATGTCCTGAATTGGAGCAAGAAGGTGTTGGCATTCCACACCTAAACTCCTGTTTTTTTTCTTTTTTCTTTTTCTTTTTCTTTTTCTTTTTTTTTTTTGGCCTGGGCCAGGTTTAAACCCGCCACCTCCAGTATAGGGGCCAACCCCTTACTCCTTTGAGCCACAGGCGCCACCCTGGTTTTTTCTTCACATATATTGGTTGTTTGTAGTTTTGTGTTGGAATCTACCTGGATAAACACATCACTATGGAACAGTATAAATAGGTGTATAAATATGACATATATTCACCCCAAAATACACACATTTAAGTCCCATAGAGGCTAACCTTCATCAGGGGTGTAGTAAATGCCATATCCATAGAGGTGATTTTTCCTAAGGAACATGTTTAAAGGGCAGCAGACGTGATGGTGACAGGCAGAATAAATTATGTGTCTTCTATAATAGAATCTCATCTTTGGTGATGGTTCAGTGCTGCAGAAATTGCTGTACATTATTTTCAGAATCTTCTGACATTGAGCCACTCAAAGAAATTATTGTTCTCATCCTGACAGGCACTTTCTGTGAGGAAATGCACAGGGTGGTACACAGAGAAAATGCTAGAAGAGCCACAGGAAAACTAGGAAGGTGGAAACCATGTTTTAACATTAATCAAGCTGTTGAATTCCACAAATACATTGTGTCAAATTAAAATTTAAAAGCACAGGTTTTTCTTACCTAACCTGTATTTTGGAGGTTGCGCCAGTGCAGAATAAATCAATAAAGACTCATCAGACAGTATTTTCCTGGCTCCACCCCAGCCACACTGCAGGAAGGATGACGTCTCCCAAATTCCTTCTGAATGTTTTTGGGATGCTCTTGCAGAATTTCTCACATGTGTCTGGCAAATGAATTCTACAGGGTGTCCTAAAGTGCAGCCTTAAAGTCGCCATACGTAGGGAAAATGAGAAATTATAGCTAAATATACCTTTATTGACAAAATATTCATTATAAAACTCTACAAAGAGGTGGCCAATACATAGAGAATATTTTGTAAATATTCTGCAAAATTTTCTAATAAATATTTTGTACATAAAGGTATATTTAGCTACAATTTTCCATTTCCCCTATGTATGACAACTTTGTGGGCAACCTTTGGGACACCCTGCATGGTCTTGGGGAAATGGACATCTGAAGACATGAATTACCCATTTCTTTTTCATACCTTTTATTCCTTTACCTAATCAATTCCCACCTATCCTGGGGCATGGACATTACTGCCCTGGGAACAGTGCCTGCCAAAGTCCTCATGAAGACAGCTGATGTGTGACATCTAAGACTCCAACATCTGTGCTGGAGGTGTCAATTGCTAGTTCTGCTGGCTCTGGTGCTACTGGCTGAGAGATATATCCTCTTGACATCCCATGGAGAGTACAGTGACATGATTTTACTTTTTCACTTGCTCTTTTATGAGAGTATTTACCCTTATGCCTCAAACATACTGAGGGGCTATATGGAAGTGCCATCTACTGTACTGCCCTTACCTGGGACACTGTGACATTATCCTTGAGTCAGGTTGTGACTTGGATTTTCTCAGATCTCCATTAAATCTGTCTTACAGGTACCACATTACAAGCCCTCAAAACCTTGTCCAGGTATAGTTTAGTCCTTAGAACAAATATAGTTGAGACCCAAATAGGACCTATCAGTGAGGACCAGGGTTTTTTTTGTTTGTTTGCTTGTTTGTTTGTTTGTTTTTGAGATGGAGCCTCAAGCTATCCCCCTGGGTAGAGTGCCATGGCATCACAGCTCATAGCAACCTCCAACTCCTGGACTCAAGTGAGTCTTCTGCCTCCGCCTCCCAAGTAGCTGGGACTACAGGCGCCCACCACAACGCCTGGCCATTTTTTGGTTGCAACCATCATTGTTGTTTGGTGGGCCCGGGCTGGGATTCGAACCCGCCACCTTAGGTGTATGTGGCTGGCACCTTAACCGATTGAGCCACAGGCGCCGAGCCACGAGGACCAGGGTTTTAGTGGAAGCATTCCAGTTCTGAAGTCAGCCTCTCTAAGAGTATCAAAAATTCAAAGGGTGGGCTGCTGAGGCCTCCCCAGAGATGTAAGGATGAGGGGACTCTGGAGGCATAAACAACAATTTCTTAGGCTCTCAGTGACCATGTCTTTGTTGAAGGGTAAATTGGATGTTCCCAGAAGCCACAGGTCCCTTGGACTTAACAGTGATGTCCTGGGAGCACAGAAGTCTCTGTCATTTCTAGAACAAATATGACAAGTTTTCATTACGTGCTTTGGTGTTCAGTGTTCTTATCTGCTGGCTTGCAGCCTTGTAAAGGGAGTTTTATTTTCCCCTTTAACCTCCTGCAGTTGCCAAGGATGACTGATTTCATTTGCAATTCAGTATCTGTTTAGGTAACTGTGCCCTTAGATTTCACTTGCAGAGCAGAGTGGAGGTGAGAAAAATTTGAATCTGGAGAAACTGGTTCCACCCTAGAGGAAATGACTTTTTGATGTCTTAAGCCTGGACAGCCTCATGAGCTCCACCTTGGACCAAACCATTCTGCAGTCTGCCTTTTCTGAATAACATGCTGTTAAATACTCTATTAAATGCTCAAATATTCCATCAAGTCATGTTTCTCCAACCTAAGTGGAATTGCCCTATGAGCTTTGAAATATTTCTTTGAAGCCCTTAGAACTTAATATTTAAAAACACACCCCACCCATGACTTCCTTCCTTTGGTGCTTACTGAATTTGTATTCACGGAACCTCTTGCCATCAGCACCTTTATAAGTCATGTCAGATGTGTGACTTTACATTCAAATTCCAAGCCTTTTCATTGCCATTGCCCCAACTACCATATTCTAGATATGGCGTGGGACCATGAGTGTTCTTGGGTCATCATTTGACTTCTCTGAGCTGATTCATCTTTTTCTCATGTGAGAAAAAGTAGATGGCATATCCATGTGAATGAATAAATGCTCTTCTGTTTACTGATCTATGAAGTGGGGAGGCTGGAATAGCCTATAATAAGGCCCCGTTTAGCCCAAACACTTGATGACTCTGAGTTTATGTCATCATAGCTACTAAGGGTACTGTATTATATCCAGTTAGACATGACTAGAAGTAAAATCAAGTTTGTTACACACAGAATTTGCTTTGGGATCAAAAATTTTTTTCTTGGAAAGGTGTACAAATATTTTCATAAAATTCATTAAAACAAATAATAAAAGGATATATTTTTTAATGTTCTGAAGTGCCAAAACTTAATTTAATTTGTCCATCATACATTGAAAGCATCTTTGTAGGATGAGCAAGCTTAGAGGCCCAATGTACAAAAGGAGAACTAAAGTTAATAAAGTATGGTAGGCTGGCACAGTGGCTCATGCCTGTAATCCTAGCACTCTGGGATGCCAAGGTGGGTGGATTGCCTGAGCTCACAGGTTGGAGACCAGCCTGAACAAGAGCAAGACCCCATCTCTAAAAATAGCCTTGTGTTGTGACAGGTGCCTGTAATCCCAGCTACTCAGGAGGTTGAAGCAAGAGGATCACTTGAGTCCAAGAGTTTGAGGTTCCTATAAGCTATGACATCACAGCACTCTATCCAGGGCAACAAAGTGAGACTCTGTCTGAAAAAGAAAAAAAGAAAGAAAGAAAGAAAGAAAGAAAGAAAGAAAGAAAGAAAGAAAGAAAGAAAGAAAGAAAGAGAGAGAGAGAGGGAGGGAAGGAGGGAGAAAGGAAGGAAGGAAGGAAAGAAAGAAAGAAAGTTAGTTGTTTTGTACTAGGGATTTTTTAAAAGTAGATTTTAGCTACTCATCACAAATGAAGTATATATGTGATATGATAAGGTCATCTGCTTCACTGAGTAATCATTTTACTATCACCATACATTCCATAACATCATTTTGTTCACCTCAAAATACACATTAAAAATTATTTTTTCAAAAGCATTTAGACCACTTCATCCCATCACCCTCCAAGTGGGTTGGTTAGTGTTTTGCACTGTTCATTTATAATCTCCCAATGAGAAAAATTCTGGGTTAGGAAGCCAGTTCTGATTTGAGATGCTTATAAGTAATGGGGGACAATTTACATAGCTTTGGTGGCAGACCAACATGGGTCAAAATTCTAGAGCTGACCTATTATTTACCAACGCTGAGCTCTTAGCCATTCTAAGGCTCAATTTCCCCATCTGTATAACATATAAAACATGTAATTTTGCCTATGTTTCTAGACTTTTGGGCACTCTGTGGTGCATTTATTGTACTTTCTTTCTCAACTAATAATTCAACTCATAAATTATTGTCCTTCAATAGAGATTTAAATTTAGTGCCTACCGTTTGAAAATGGAACTGACATGCTGTTTTAAAATAAGTTTATCTTACAATTTCCAACTTTTCAGATTCTCTATAGATGGAAAACATTTTGATTTATGGGATTAATATCCATGTTAATGGAAAATAAAATATTGTCCTTCAATAGAGGATATAAACCGCAAGAATTGACTCAGAAAGGCTCTTGGAAACTAGGAGTGTTTAATCTTCGATAAACCAGAAAACAACCATTGAGGATGCAGTGCAGAGGACCAAAGAGAAGCTGGAGTAATAGTGACTAATATGGAAGGCAGATGCTTGTGGTGACACTAAGGCCTCAAAATTACCTAACCCTAACCCCAGATGGAGGAAAAGAAAAGGAGGTTTTGATCTGATGAATCCCAGTCAGGCCGCCAAGTTAGTGCTGCCCTTCCCTCTGTGTTAATGAAGAAAATCTCAGGATTTACTATGCAAATTATGTACTCTGGACACAAGACCATGTTCCCAAAGTCCCTATTTAGTGCCACTTTCATCATCAAGTCCTCAGTTACTGTTTTATAATTGATTTGTGATTGGTTTTCCTTCAAAACAGGATGACTTATTATGAAATGTGTTTAGGAACAGACACTTTAATCTGTCCCACCCCCAACCTGTTTCTATGGGCCAGTCCTGGGACACTCAATCTTTCCATTTAGAGAACAGGAAGGAATCTCAGTTTTGATGGAGTTGAAAACTTCTTTCTGCACTTGGGGAAACTGACAGGACAGTTGTGTGACTTGCACAAGCAGCTGCCCAATGGTAGAGCTGGGGTAAGAACCCATTTCTTAGTCTGAACTAAGAACCCAAGTCCAGTGCTCTTTTCACAGAACCATGCCCATCATCTGTGCAATGTAACTGTGAGGTAAAGACTCATCCATATTCCTAAAGTAAATACACATTTTCTGCATTTTGGAGGCAACAGCTATGGGAGAGGACCTCTAGAGATGGGCCTCGGTCAGAATGGCTGGTTCCTTGAGGTTCCCAGGAAACAGTCAAATAATAACAAGAGGTTACATGGTGAGATCCCAGCTATGAGCGCTCATGAGTTTTGGCTTGAGTTCAAGAAGCCAGTCTGAGTCAGAGCTGTCTCATTAGTGCTGGGAGGCAAAGCCACTGCAGCTGAGATAAGATTCATCCCAATGTAGCCTTTTGGAGAGTACCTCCTGGCATTTCCTGTGCTGTTTCTGTTGTTGGCTTATGGAATAACACAACCTAAGCTAATTCTTTTGTTGTGACATGTCCAGGTAGAAGCCACATGACTAGAAATTCTTCTACAAAAAACAAAATAAAACAACAACCATAACAACAAAAAAAATCAATAGAACATGAAGCTGTAGGTTTTGCATATTTAGGAGGAAGATAGGCTCTCTTTTAAACTTCCTTTTAAAAGGGAAGTTGCCCCCCCCCCTTGGCTATGGCATTCTGAATCCTGTAGCAAGAATCTCTCCTCATTTATATAGAATTCTAATAGTTCTTACCTCATTAGAGCACTTATGCATCAGTACCATCTATGGGTAGATGAAGGTCTATTTCTGCACTGTCTCATAAGGTAGCTGCCAGCTACAAAGCAGCTATTTAAATTTCAATTAAATTGGTTAAGTTAATTAACCAATTAAAATCAAGTGAAAATAAAATTCCATTTTAAAAAATCATTTCAAGTAACATTTCAATTGCTCAATAGCTACAAATATGTAATATTTCTTTAGCCCAGAAAGTTCTGTGTAGTGGCAATAATGTATTTGATAAAGATTAAAGAAGTGAGTTGGGCAATTTGCCAGATTCAATTATAGTAATGAAAGGTTAGGTGGAACATATTTTTAAAATTATTTAAGTGCCTCACTGAGCTTGCATTTTCTTCTTTAAAAAGCAGAATCTGCCGCCTCCAAACTGAGGGGAAAGCAGGAACCCTGTAATTTTGGTGAATGCCTCAGCCTGCAGCCCTCCTAAGGAGTTCTAAGAAGCCTGGGGGAACTTGAGCTTCTGATTGACTTTGTAGAAATTTGGACACTGGAGGTAGCTCCTAAACCCCCACGCCCAGTGGACCTCTGTTAGGGGATTGCACAATGCTGAGATCCTTAAGGAAGATCTTCTGCCCCAGGAGGTAAAGTGAACTAGAAAGAAATGTCCTTGTGCCTAGGGGAACATCAATAAAACTTGTGATTTCTTTTTTTTTTATCTCAGTGCTGAATGGAGGGGAAGAAATCCCATCTAAAAATGTAGAATCATAAACCAGCTCTCATGTGAGTTTTAGATCATATTTACATGGCCTTTGCAGTATAGAATATTTCAATCAGATCATGCAATTTAAGAGGCAGCAATTTGATAATTCCCTTAGGCACCTGGCAAATGAAAATGTATATCCTTATGTAAAACCTCAAATTCGAACTCACATTGAAAAATTCCCACTGGCAAAGTTTCAAATAAAATGGGTGACTCACAGTTAAAAATTTATAATACCCAAGGAAAGGAGATACCACAAATGAAGACCAGCAGATAGCAGAAAAAATGGTCAGGTATGGAATATAAAATAATATGTGCCAATTGACTTGAAAACTTAGCCTAAATTAATAATTTCCAAGAATGTGCAAGTAATCCAAACTGACCCATGGTTGAGAGAGAACATGGTTATAACTAGAAACTTCAAAAGATTTGCATTTGGAGTTTAAAAACTTCCCATACAAAAAACAACAGCCCCAAATTTTCAATGAGTTCTACTAGAATTTCCTATGATAAGTAGTTCCAGTACAATACAATCTATCCCAGACTATAGAAAAAGAAGAAATGCTGTTTTACTTGATGAAACTCTGTGACCTTGATAATATCAAATCCTAACAAAAACATAAAAAGAAAATTACAGGGTCATCTTACTAGCACAGATTCACAAAAAAAAAAAAAAAAAAAACAACTTTCAACTAAATAGTAAAAAACCAAATTCAGCAAAATATAAAAAAGAAACCATTTAAAATTACCAGATTTGTCTTAGTTTGACATTAGAGAACTCATCCGATTCATTCCATTAGCAGATTAAAGGAGAAAAATATTTGATCATCTTAGTGTATGCAGAAAAATCATCTCACAAAATTTAACATCCACTAATGAAAACAAAACACAAAACAAACAGAACCTCTCAGCAAACTGGCCATGGAAAGAAATTTTCTTAATCTAATGAAGGGCCTCCATGAAAGTGTACAGCAAGCATAATACTTAATGATGACAGGTTAAAAGCATTTTGTAACATTAAGAACAAGAAAAGAAACCTGCTTTTATAATGTCTTTTCAAGATTGTTCAAAAGATCATGGAAGGATCTTTAAAGTAAGATAAATATCTGAAAGAATAAAAAATATCTTTTTTTTTTGAGACAGAGCCTCAAGCTATCCCCCTGGGTAGAGTGCCATGGTATCACAGCTCATAGCAACCTCCAACTCCTGGGCTCAAGCGAGTCTCCTGCCTCTGCCTCCCAAGTAGCTGGGACCACAGGTGCCCGCCACAACACCCGGCTATTTTTT